>VZTU01023251.1:300893-335298 GCA_013400835.1 Zapornia atra
GATTACAACTTTTATCAGATTTACAGCCCAGTGCTGTACTTTTCATAGAAAATATGAAATAACTTTTTATAGAAAATATGAAATAACCGGTATTTTTATAAATTGAGTTCTTGCTACAGATTTTATGTTGGCTGCATTTATTTCCCATTGTAAATTATGTCCAAGTTTGTGCAGTTTTACTGCATTGTCTCTCTTCGTACTTTTTCCAGATCTCTACGTTTCCGATTCCATTTTCTTCTTCTGGATCGTTCTATTTTTCTTGGTTACTTTTGACTTGCACTTAGTGCTAAAACGTCAGTCTTATTTGTGCTCAGCCTGGGTAAGCAACGGGCTCGATAGCTCCTCATCACCATCACTGGCCCTCCCCCGCTCCCGAGGCCGCCCAAAGCNAGGAAAGGCCCAGCTCCAGGAGTTAATTGTGTTTGCTGGAGTCATCCAGTTTCATTCCCAATCCCGAGCAAAGATCACCCTGAGTCTTTCTTTAGCAGCCCTCTGAGCAAGGATTTCCCCACACACGGCTCGGATGCTGGGTCACGGCAGCATCGGAGGCACCTTCTCCTCCCCTCGCCCCGCAGCTGTCCCGCTCTCACCCCATCCCCACAAAACACGCTTGTTTTATTAGAGGCACCCAGAAAGTTTTGCTTTGGGAAGAGCCGCCGATGAGCCCCTGCCCTGAGCTGCTGCTGCACCGAGCCTGGTCAGGGACTTCTCAGCCTTTATCTTCTACAGAGGTTATGACTGTATCTACAGATGTGTGGCAAGGCATCGAAATGGAGCGGTCAGATGTAACACTCGCATGGAGAATCTCCACTCAGCAACCGTGCAGCCACCACATCAAGACCATGAGGAGGAAGAAAATACTGCACCCCACTTCCAGTTAAAACCACCAGATTTGCTTAGCCACGGGCTTTATGGGTGTTCATAAACTGCACCCATAAATCCCTCATGCAGTACGGATCCCTCACACACCAGGTAATTTCCCTGACTTCTCCTGGCGTTTCTTTGCCCCTCTGCTGCTGGAGCCATCTCATTTCTCTGTCTTACACGATGGTCCCAGCCTAAAACGTGGGCTGCAAGTGCTCATGCTCAAGCAGAGGGACCGGCCCCAGTGTTCGTGCTGCATGGCTGTGTCCCCACAGGTGGCATTTGCCACCATGAGGGCCACCGTTGCTGCAGGACATGAGCGTGTAACAGCATGACATAAAGTTTTATCTGCAGTATGACAGGGGATGTCACCTGGCTGCCTGGAGCAGGCTGAGGGGCGTGTGGTGGGCCAGGGACACAGAAGACCTCCCAGGCACTCGTTGCAACACTGCTTTTTGGGACACTGGGTGCAGCCCAGGGTGCGGGCTGGGCTGGGAGGCACCTTGTGCAGACCCCCGAGCTCTGACCCCCGGACATGGGCAGGGACATCCTCCACGAGGTCAGGTTGTCCAGATCCCCCAGACCTTGCAAAGCGGTGCTGCTGTCGGGGCGCTCCAGGAGACATGGCTGTGTCCCCAAAAGCAGGGGGGCTGCGGCAGGTCCTGCGGGAGCAGGCCAGCGCGGGCGGTGGGAGCCCCTCCCCGGCGGTAAATCAGGAGAACGAGGTCTCTGCTTTAACATTCAAAAACACACACTTATGTAAAAATATGATGGAAGTTTTATACATGTGGAATTTCCTAACAATAAATCACACAAATGGATATCTACACTGGGTAATAAAACTGAACAGATTCTAAACTGATCGGTAAAGTTGCCCATAAATTGCTGGTTTTAGCAAGCTGTAAACAAAAGCGGTGTAAATACCAAGTGAGCCCATAACGTAACGGGGTGCACGGCATGGGGCTCCAGCTGCTCTGTGCAGAGCTGCGGCAGGACAGTGTTGGGAACTCTGCTGTTACTGCCCAACACCAACACCAGATCTGGGGCTTGATCCATTGGCGGCACAGGGAGAGGACGGGGCAGAATAGACGCTGCCGGCTCCTCCGGCTCTCAGGACACGCTCCCCCTCGCAAAGGTTTATGTGCCATTGTGCCCCCTGCTCATCTGTCGGGGCTGCACGAGGCACATCCCTGCACCGGCTGCGTCTAATTTAATTGCTCCTCAGCAAAACAAAGCACATGTACCCCCCATGCAAGCCATGGCCACGGGCAGTACTCACCTGGGAGGGACGGGAGCTGCGCGGGGCTCCCAGCACAGACAGCTCAGGAGAACACACTGCAAATCCCCGTCTTTTCCAAGCGCCCGTTTTGGACCGAGACAGAGAGGAACAGTTTAGTTGCCTGTCCAGCGGTGAAGTGCGGGGCCAGCGAGCCCCCGGCACGGCATCCCCAGCGTGGGTCACCAGCACAGAGGACTTGGAACCAGCCGGGGAAAAGCCCTTCCCAGAGCGGGTGCTTCAGGTGGGAAAGGCAGAGATGTCAGCTTTGATTTGAGCTAACAGAAAGGAATCTTTGGACGGAAAGGCTCCAGGACCTTTGAATTAAATGAAAGACCAGAACACTCTACAGAATGTCTGCAATAACAGTCTCTACAGAAAATTATGAGGAACTACATAAATCCACCCTCTTCCTCTTCACACAGGCTCATTAAAGCAGTACTGACTCTCTGGGCAGCTATAATTCTGCTGAGTGATACCCTGGAATCACCCTGTCAATACCCAGTGGTGTGCTGCCTCTCCAACTATCTGTGCCCCTAATATTCCTCTCTTTGATGGGATTTGCTGACCTTTAATCTGATGCTAGTTTACTCTCATCACTGAAGTGCAAGTCAGAGAGCAATAAAACGGCAACCTCACTGATTCAAAAGGGAGAGCTAAAGCGCCACTAACTGTGAATCTAACCTTTCGTAATGGCTCTCCCCTTAAACGGGGAAACATGAAGTGCAAGGCAGCTAAAACAAACAATATTTAATGCTGACTACAAGATTTATTGCAGCCCTCTTTGCATGAGTATTAAATTGGAATTTCAGGGCTGTAAACTGAGGGAGAGGGACAGCCGGCACAGACGGAGCCACAGCCCTGCAGAGCACCTTCCCAATGCCACGGGCATCACTGGCGCTGAATGGAATGGGGCATCTGCAGCTGGAAGGTGCAGGCAGCAACATGGGGTCAGGCAACCAGCAAGGACTGAGCAAGGAGACCTGACCCCAGAAGGGCGAATGGACCCTGGACAGCACAGGGTGTGACGAGCTCCATTCCCAACATGAGGGAGACACGTGCACAGGCGTGTGTGAGCATCCTCTCCTGGGGAGCCCAGCACTGGAAACAGTGCCTCGGGGAGCAGCCCTGGGCCCACAGCCACACACTGGATGGGGAGAGCTGCCAAAACACAGAGCTGACCGAGTCCTGACACCACGGGGTGCCACTGCAGGACCTGCAAAGCACCCACAGAGTCATTGTGGCGCTTTGCCAAAGACCTCGTACTGCTCGAGAGGGTGCGGGTGGAGGGCACCCACCAGGAAGGGTCTCTGGGGCACCAGCAACAGGGGACTGCAGTGGGGCATGGGAGGGGTGGGCAGCGGTGTGTCTGGCTCAAAGCCCTTTGGCTAGGTGGTCCCAAACGGGGCTCACTGGGAGGAGGCAACCTTCAGCACATGCCCCTTGTGAGAGGGAAACCGAGCAGAAATAAAGGTTATTCTCAAAAAGCTGGTGCTCTTCTCCAGTGGAGCCGCTGGGGGCTGTGCATGGCCTCTCCCAGTCCTCCCGGCCCTGGGCACGGGCAGCTCTAGCCCTCTGCTGAGACAGGGACCCCTCGTCCAGCCATGCTTATCACTTGTCTGGTGGAGTCACAAACAGACACCATGATCATCAGAGCAACGGAGAATGTCTGGTCTCTACATATGCCGTGCAGTGTCTCCACCCCTGCATTCTGGTGATTCCATGAGCGGAAACCACAACTGGCATCATGAGCCCAAGGGGTCCGTGTGCAGTGCCTGTCCCAGAGGGGCTCCTGTGCTGGCGGGTCAGGGAGTGGGTGCACAGCCGGGTGCCGTGGAGGCACACAGCCAAACACCGCGGCTGTCCCTGCATTAGTGCCTCCGAGGTGACCGTCCTCATGGCTGGCACTGGGGATGAGCGACTAAGCGGAGCCTCCATGTCTGCCCAGGCTGGCAGAGTGCATGATCCAGGAGACAAATCTCGCAGGTTGTGTACACACAGATCAACAGAAAACACGCTGAAGTCACAGCACAAAGTAAAAGAGAAATTATTGCATAACAAATTTCTCTCTGGCTCTCTGGGGAAAATAAAGACTGACAGCTTTGGGTTTAACAGGTGCTGCTGCAAGATGAGCTACTTATTAATACTGCTAGGAAGGAAAAGGATGATAAAAACTATAATGTGATTAATTATTTATGTTTACGAGCATGATTTTTAAGAGTTACAGTTTGTCATGCAAATCACTTGGTCTGGTTCGACTCCACACGTCGCAGCCCAGAACGTGCCTGAGGGCTCTTCGCAACACATGCCACAATTACCAGGCCGCTAACCGGACAGCAGGCCCGCTGTCCAGCCACCGGTGTGCCACCCCAGCCCCACGCCTCCACCCTGCTCCTGCAGCCAGCACCTTGCTGACAAACACGGTGGCACGTTCTCAGCCAGCAAAGAGGCCGAGACAGAAGCTTCTCATAAGCGCAGAAGCCAGGAGAATCCTGCTTCTCTGTTTGGCGTGATTCCCTTTGCAGGCAACCTGAAGGCACAGCAGAGGAGGCCACAGCTCTGGCCCTCACGGTGGTCCCTGGTCCCTGAGTGGTCCTGGGACCCCACCAGCTCAGAGACCCCCCTCCGGTCCCGCAGCGATCCGCACATGCAGTACACAGTGACCATCACCTCGTCCCCACGGCACTGCAGCGCAGAGCCATGGCACTGGTGCTCCCAAACCAGGCGCCGGATTCGCATGTAGCAGTTACCACACAAACCACCACCCAGCACTTCTGGAAAGAAAACTGGAAGGAAACATGTGCAGGAACTCACAGAGACAGACTTTGTCAGACCTAACAGGCGCTGATAAGGGGAGAGCTTTTATAAGGGACACTCAGAGATGTATCAGACGAGCGCAAGGCTGAATACAAAACAGTGTTAGTGTAAAAAAGAACAAAGAAAAGGCCTGCTCCGCGTAAGAACTGGTAATACATTAAAAATTTAAAACCTGGCACGACAAATCTGGATACTCCCTGCAGAAGACAACTGATATTAATGAACAGGCCTGTGCATTCATTGTCTGGGATCCCAGAGGAAAAAAATAATGCTGGTTACACTGAATTTTTTAAAGAGGAATTCTTCTCTGCACAAGCAGCTCCTCCGCCAAAGCGCCGGATCATTCCTGGCAGCTCTAACCTCAAGAAGCACCAGAAAACATCCCCTGCCCGGGCATGGGGCTCACCCGAAGGTGCCTCATCCCCCCACACCCAGCACGGGACTCTGTCAGCGCTCCTGTATTTGGGGAGGGGTGCTTGGGCCTGGCCTCCCACACCCCTCAGCTGCGCAGGGCAGCTCCCTCAGAACAAAGAGTATCCTGGTTCCTGTGACGCTGGACTGGCGGCACTCGAGAAGGTCGAAGGGAAGACAACACAGGGGACACTATGGGGCAACCTGGTTTGCACAGAGCCCGTCAGATCCTGGACAGGCGCTGCAGAGCAGCCAGCTGAATTTGGGGCTTGGGGTCACTTCTGGGGCTGGGAAACAATAACCAGAAAGTCTGGACAAGCCGAACAGTGCCCAGGCTTCCTGCTGACGGACACCAGTACCGACCATGATCTGGGTTGTAGTGAAGAGCGGGAGAAGCGCTGCCCTGGCGTTTTTGGTCAGGATGGGAAACTTGTCAGGTTGAGTCATAAGGACCCAAGCGGCCACGCAGCCTGTCAGCACCACAGAACGCGTACAGAGAGCGGCACCGCTACCTGAGAGGGGCTGATGGACAGGGCTGCATGGAGGCAGGAGCTGGGCCACAGCCAGGGACCCCAGCCTGCGGATGTCCCTCAGCCCCGGCTTCTCCGTGTTGTTCCCAAAGCCTGTGTGGCCTGTGGGAAGTGGCTTTGAGAACACGCTGCCACTGCAGTGCAGTGCAGACCCTGGGGATTTGCTGTGCATGGCTCTGACCTGCAGCAGGGTGGCACAGCCCTCTCTGCCATGGGAGCGATCCGGGACAGGCCTGGGCAGTGCTGGGTGGTGCGGGATGCGTCTGCAGCCCCCGCTCATTGGCTCCAAATTGCATTTCTCTTCCCGTAAGGCTCTGGTGCGGTCCAGGAGCCGTGCACTTGAGCACACACAGCGAGCAAGAGGCTCATTGTTATTGCTGTCGCTGCCGCACTTCATAGGTGCTGGGTGCCTGGGTGGAAACCTACCTGCCTGCAGCAAGGCACGCTGGAAGGAGCTGGGAACATCAGCAGTTTGTACCAGGGTCACCCGTGCAGCACACAATTATGCTGGGGCGAGCTGTGTTAGGGGAATGCCTCAAGTTTTAAACTGTCATTAGAATATCGTGGCCTGGTTTTAACAATACAGCAGCGCTTCTAATGATCTTTAAGGTAATTCGCTATTCAGACCCCAAGCAAAAGATGCAAATGTACCACTGAAAGCTCCTTATTAAATACCCACAGGCTACAGTTCTGTACAATAAGTGGTCCAGGTCTTTTTAGAACATCCTAATTAGATGAACAGAGATGCAGAAAAATGCAAAACCAGGTCATGCAGCAAAAATGTTGGGGGGAAAAAAAAGCTGCCAAACAACCCCCTCCAAGCCCCTCATTAAATACCCTCCCCCACACCACAACCCTTATTAAAACCCTCACAGTGTGATGAAGTGGAGCCACGGGCTTCCAGCCCACCATCGCCCCCAAAATAGAGGTGACCGTTATTGTTAAAGTTAAGTTTTCGGTTTACTGCCAGGGATATGTCTAAGTGATGATATAAATAATACTATGAATAATACATTAAGCAAAAACCCAATCTGAAATTAAATTTGCCTTGGGTTATCTCCCTTTTTACTATATACATACAGAATTATTATGCACTAGGGAGGGGAAAGGGAAAAAAAAGCTAATATCAAGGTAACACTTTTTCCCCTTTTGAAAGTAGCAAGAATTGCTCCCCCTGAACAGCTGCTGTCTTACACCAGGGACATCAGGGCGGAACTTCCCTTCTCCCTGGAATCAGGGCTCAATCAGAGCCAGGTTTCAGGGCTGGCAAAGGTTCCCTCCTGCACGGCTCAGGCAGAGATGTTTGCTTTAGCCTGGTGCGTCTGTGTGCGAGGAAACGTGCAGCAACATGTACAGGCTCAGGGGGTTCTCCAGTCCCTCCCGCCTGGCCTCCCCAGGACTATTTATTTTCAGTGCTGGGAGCTGGCCTTATGTTTATCTGACCTGTCTGTCTCCAGCTCAGCTCAGCTGAGTACCAGCCCTTTACTCACTGGCTCTCCAGCATCCAGCACTCACTGTGATTTCCAAAGCAATCCCAGGGCTGTGCACTGAGACCAGGCACACAGGTCTCTGCCTTGACCCTACATCAGAACTGCTGTGTGATTTTAGATCAACCACTTCTCCCCATGCCTCAGCTTCTTCAGGAGGCCAGCGAGACTGGAGCACTTAGGGCACTCCACAAAGCCCTCAAGAGCCTTGGCTGAATGGCACCAGGAGCTAAAGCCTCAAAAATACAACTGGCACTTCCAACTGTCCCCCAGGCACCAGCGCAGCCAGTCCTCACCCCTGCACCAAAAGCCAGCCACTGCCCCCGCACCCAGTGCCACAAGGCCACCAAGCTGCCAGGAGATCTGATCCCACCTCCGCCCAGCAGGTCCTTCCAGTGACCAGCCTGGTGCTGAGGCACTGTGACACTAGTGCATTAAATGATGGCAGTTCTCAGGTCGGTTTTGCCATGTGAACATCAGTCCAAGGGCACCCACTGAGACCCGAAAGGCTCATCTCCCGAATGCTCTGGGTGAAAGTCTGGGCAGCCAATTCCAGCGTCTGGGGGACTGCAGGAAGGGCAATGTGCTCTGCACCACGGCTGCTGGCCACGGTGCTCCCTACACCCTGGTCGACTCAGGTGGGGACATAGGCAGTCGCTGCACGTCCACAGATGTCCCCGTGAGGCTGAGTGTGGGTGAATGGTGCCACGTGCCCCAGCTTTTCCTCCCGCCCTCCTCACACTCTGCACCACGGACACTGGCTGCCTCAGGAAGGCGAGGCTCTGACCCCCGGCAGCCAGCTCCACAGGGACCCCGGCATCGCCTCGCCTGTCATCTGCAATTCCCAAGCCTCGCTTGGGAGTGACGCTGGGAAGGAAATGGTTAATGCACTAATTACCATAATTAAGAGTTGCCAATTTAATTATAGCTGAGAATATTAATGCTGTAACATTTGTTGGAGTGCAGAAAACAAACCTTTAATGCACAGACTTTGTTCGCAAACATCTAATGGAGCCCTCCTCCACTTCGCTTGGTGCTTCAGTGCTGACACAACAGCGATAGGTTCAGATTGAAGAACTTGTCAGCAATCAGGCAGGAGGAGGCTAATTAGCTGGCAGGTTAATGAGTGTGATGGCTCTTGACAGCATTTTGTTACAGCCTCTACTGTATTTAAACAATAAATGATTATTACTTAAACACAGTTGAGACAGTCTTATTAGGACAGCTAGACCATATATTTATTTTCATAAAAACGAGTCTAATTCCTTAGTGGAAAAAATAAAATGTAAAACCTTGGCCGTTGATAATCTCACCTCTGGATCTCCAGGGTATCTTGTCAGAGGAGGAGAGCACGGGTTTTAAAAGTCCTTGTGCTCTCCATGAGAAGGCATTAAACACGAGCACCACACGTCTGAAGCCCGGGTGGCTATAAAACATCAACAGCAGTGATGCAATTTAAAGAGCTGCCTTGATTGCCATCCCAGCAAAACAGGCACAGCAAATCCTTCCTCGTTTCCACTCTGCATTTTCAGCCTTCGTCCCTGTGTGAAATGGGTGCTGGGGCTTTGCCATCCCCACGGTCTCCAGGCTCAGGCCAGGTTCCGTGTTTTAATTCCTTTGGCAATGGGATTCAGGAACAGGTGGTGAAGTAAACGGCTCTGTGGGGAGATTAACCCATTTCTCTGTCCCGTCAGAGGAACGGGGCACATCTTACAGCACCCCTGTAATCCATAATCACAGTGAGAATGAGGAGGAAGGTGTCTACGTCCAAAAAATCCGAGAGCACATCACGAGAGTGCCTTTCCTGCAGCGAGGCAGGTAGGAACGAGCCACTGGCTGTGGCTGCAACTGTATTTACAGGACACGCAATTGCAAATATGTGTCCAGAAAAACCTTATCTGAAGAGAATTAAATTGAAACCATAGCTGTGTAATAATAAGGGAGGGTTATTTCAATTTAATATTTAGTGTTCCCTAGGAATTTGTACATAAACATGGAAGAAACAAAAGGCCTCACCTGCTGAGACTAATACCATTTTCGAAATTATTTTTGCATACATGAAAATGATTTGTGCCCCTCAGTGCTGCTGCTGAGCACGTGAACAGGAACGGGAAAGGCACTGAACTCCTCAAATCCTGCTAATCCTTAATACTGCCTTTCACATGTTTAAGATTCCACATACCACGAGCTAAGCACCGTGCAGCAAGCGCATGGCCGGCTGCCAAGAGCATCAGGTAAGCACAGGCAGCACTGCAGCTCCATCGGTGAGCACGCCAACAGCCGTGCTCCCAGGGGGTCCCGCTGCTTTGGGACCACTGCGCTGGGGGAGCAGAGGCAGAACCTGGGCCCTGGCCTGCCTGCAAGCTGCTGGTGCTGGAGCTTAGTCTGGCAGATGGGCTAGTGGTGCTGGGGAAGGCTGGGGTGGGAAGCGGCACTACCCCGGGTAGTCCCCCCAGCACCCTGGCAGCACCAGGGCTGTGTGGCGTGGGAGCCCTGGCAACATGCAGCTTTCCTCGCCAAAGCCTGCCCACCAAGTCCCAGGCAAAGCGTCACCCCAATTCTGAGCCACGTCCTCAGCTCCTTACAGAAAAGCCAGAGCGCACAGGCAGCTCACTGACATCACCCCACATGTGAGCATCCATCATGCGGGCGCCACGCACGGCCCACGCATCAACATAGAGCATAAAGCCACGTTGAGCCCGAATTAAACCTGCGCTCTGCGAGCTCTGCCAAGCAAGGCAGGCTCCCTTCCGATCTCTGATCCTCTCCGAGGACCTAAAGATCACGCTGCCTATGAAATATTGATGGGTTTGCACAAATATGGAACTCGCACCAACACAGAACTTTCCCCTCGATGCCTTTGCCTGTCTCGGCTTGAAAGGGCTTACCTGAATTTTATTCTTTTACATTAAGCCATTAATAGTGTTCAATGGAGCAACCGTAACCCAGCCCTGTCCCAGGAAAAGCTGGCATCTGGCAAAATCGCCAGGCTCTCTCGCTGCTTAAATGAGAATATTCTTCAGACTGAAAAATTATTTATAGAGGGTTTTTTTACTACCCTTGTATACTGCAGTGTTATTTCCTTTCCCACACACTAGCAAAGTCCATTTTCACAACTGCTATAAAGCGGCATGTTCACAGCTAGTAAAACAACTCAATAAATAGCCTCACGAAGCTATAGCTGTCTCATATCCTTTCCTCAATAAAAACAGAGGTGAACTGCTTATTTTCAGCAGCACACTGTAAGAAGACAGAAGCATTATGACTGCTCATACATTCTGACTATCATTTGCCACAAGCTATATCTGTCAGCATTAAATAAAGCTGCATTATAAATGTAAACAAAACACCCACATCTACAAAATGAGCTGTCCGCCATTGCTAGAGGCATGAATTGAACCCGCTTATTGACTCAGCTTGCTCTTTTTATTTATTCTCCTACAAAGACATGCATTTACTTTACCCTACAAGCATAGTGGGTTTAGGGGCGGTAACTTGTCTCCCACACAAGCTGAAAAGGCAGGTTGGTGACAAATGCAGATCTTAATGGGAACACCATTAGGTGGGCAAACATTGAACTATTATTGAAAAACTGATTTATTTTAAAAGGTTATCCTAGACCAAAACACTACATCATAAATAATTTGCAGGATCAGTCAAGTGAATTTATACTTATGATTTTTTTTAAAAAGGTAATTCATCGCAATCAAATAATAATGCCAGTTTGAGAGGAATTACACTCAAATATCAACTGCTCAGAATTTACAGTCTGAAGAGGTTAAAAGGTGCTCAGCTCTACAGCAGCACACATCAGGCATGTTCCCTGACAGTACGTTATACATCTTTCTAGACCAGGAAAAAGTTCTGTCCCTGTCAGACAAAATTCACCTTTGTGTGAGGCCAGAGCAGCGCTCGCACACTTACAGCCTCCTGCGGGGAGCGGGCACGGCCCCCACACAGCCCACTGCCCCCCGAAGGGCCCGCGGCAGCCCACACATCGAGGTGACCGCTCCCAGCAGCCCCAAACCCCAATGAGCGCCCTCCCCCGCCCTGTCCCGAGCGCTCATCGGGGGGTGAATAACCTGCCAGAGAAGGAGGGTCCACCAGCACAGAATGGGGCCCAACCTGGTGTCCGCGATGCCGAGCTGCTCAGTTAACGCAAGATTAACAAGATAACATGAGTTGTGTGAAAATACTGCATGTTCCCCAATTAATAATGGCAATCAATTATTTATATAGATACTCACATTTCTACAAAGGGAGAATAATTATAAATAATGCATTGGGCAAGAGGGAACAGAGCCCTTCTTGCAATGCGCTGTGCAAGAGGGAGCAGTTCTGCCAGCACTACAGACAGGCGATGTGGTGCTGTTCCTCAAGCTGGGCTGCAAGGTAAACCAAACTCTGGACTAATTCTTGCAGCTGGGGAGATGTGACTTCTGCTGGTGTGGGGAGCCAGCAAAGGAATTTCCATAGCATTCCTAGCACCAGGCTCTTCTCCCTCCTGCCTCAGAGGAAGCTGGGCTTTGAGATTGCTTTTCTTCTGTTGGGTAGCAGTGCGAAGACCGTCTTCCATGGAAAACTCGCCATGATTCACAAAATTATCTTGTTTGTATATGACTGGAAATAGCTGGCATGTGTGAGGGTGCTGAGTGGCCTGGCAGTAGAGTGCCCTGGCCGGGGGCACCAGGGGCCTCCTGTGCCCTCCCTCCATGCCTCACTCAATGCCCCACCTGGCCCTGGGCCTCCTTCAGAGACAGGAGTTCTGTCCAGCAGTGCCAAACCATGCCAAGTGCCTCCCGACGTGGATTGTGATCCACGTGGGATCACTGCTGGCTGGGCATCACTTACAGCGGGTTCAGAATCTGGGTGCCTCGAGGGCTCTGGCTGTGGCGAGATCCTGCTCTTCCCTTCCTCTCCAGAATGCCAGCAGGGAAATTCAAATGCGGCTTCAGAACGGAAAGGGAGAGGGAAAGGCGAAGTTAAGCAATTGGATGATGTTGGCAAAAGTCCCCTCGTTACATGGGGCATCCCTCATGAACGGACAGGAACAAGTGTTCCACTGTTTCACATCATCCATTCTTCCAGAGGTAGATATTAATTATTCCTGCTTTTCCATTTTAAGATAAGCTTGTTAACAAGAAATTATAGGGTAGCTCGGAGCGGCTATCCATTGGGTTGCCTGCATTGGAGTTTATGATGTTTACAGAGAAAAAGAAAATCAGTGTAAGGAGTAGCAGAGAGTAATTAATGTATTGTAGTGTGGGATTTCCACCTCCTACCTCCATTTAAATCAAACCACGCTTGGCAGTGCCAGAGTAAATCAAGGGGCAGCCACCGGGGAGAGAGGATCGGCAGAGGCATTAGAGCCACATCCAAACCCGTGCTTCACCCAAGCTCCTACTATTATTACTTGTGCAAAGCAAATATTCAGCCTCCAACCCTAAATCATTTCAATTCCTATTTCCAAGTATAATTTAATCTTTTTCAGCGACACTTGATGCTTACTTCATCACAGCATAATGACAGATTAAAAAGTTGTTGAATTAAATATTAAAGAGGACTTCAGGCAGTTCTGCATTTTTAAGGAATAACACAGATTGGAGATGAAATGAGAAGCCCAAATGCATATTTTATTCCAAAAGGAAAGAATACATATATTTTTCCTCCAGGCCACCTACTTTGTAATAAAACATAGGGCAGGTTTTTATTTAGTGGATAAAAGCATGATATAGTATTATAGGATTCATATCACTGTAAACTGGTACCATGCAATGGTGTCAAAGCTAATGACACCGTATGATCAAACATGGTCCTTTGTTAAATATATACGTGTATCTGTGCTGCATATCTGTGCCGTGTGTAGCTCTATATAGCCATCTACAGTATTTTCATTAGACTACTTAAGCACAATTTATTGACTCTCAGATGCGAAAGTTTATCTTGTGATGACACCTCCTGCATGACATCAAAGCGTAGAATGAAAAACGTAATTTAAGCTATTATTGAAATATAAATCACTCCCAGGAAAATTATGCCAGCATATGAACAAAAAAAGTGACTTTAAATTTAAACTGCAGTTTAAAGTGTCTGAAAGTCTTGAAGACAAACAGAGATGACAGCAAGTTTTGAACTTTAAGAGGAACCTCCACATTTTGATGGAAAAAAGTCCCAAACTATTGTATTGTCTTGACTGAGCATCAGTCTTTGTGTGTACAGGGACTGAGGAGCACACCTGTAACACTTCACACAGGTATTAATATTGCTGCCTAGTGCCCGTACATAACCCCTTCCCTAGCTGCATGTCCATGAGCGCGTGGGTCACACTCTTGCCTTCATCCCACAGTGCACACGGGCAGCAGCAGAACCTGGACAAGTCTTTGCTGCAGAGCGAATACGGGGAAGGCAGAGGTGTCGTCTGGATTCAGTACAGGGCAGGCGTCACTGTCAGCACAGCTCTGACACAGCAAACACTCGTCCCCAGAGACACCCATGAGGGCGGGAGGGAGTGGGCAGCGGGAGAGCAGGATGGCCTCAACCTAAGGATACCCATAGTGCAGCTGAGAGCCACCCATCGCAGGACTGGGGGGAGCACCCAGGTGGGTGGTAGGTGTGAAGACGCCTTCACACTTACCACCCACCTGGGCGCTCTGCTTTTCTACACTCCTGTTTTCACATGGTCAATACGTTTTGGTCAATACAATGTCCAGTAAGTATTTCCATGTATGTTTTTGCATCCCCTCTTGTGACATGAGCCACAGGAGTCTCTGGCATTTTCACGTGGGTGTGAGATGTGGGTTGGCAATGGGGGAGACCTACGGCATTACCCCGCCAGCGGGGACCCCTGCTCTTGGGAGCAGAGAGAGAAATTCCTGAGGTGAAATGAGCCATTTTCAACCATGGGTCCTGATCCAAGAGGAGCGAAATTTCTACGAACTCAAGCCTTGGATACCGAAAACACATGAAAAACCACAGGAAAAACAAAACAACCCAAAGCTTCCTGCCTGTGGCTGGCGGGGCCCAGCCTGAGTGCCCACACTATGTCACCCATGCCAGGCACCCAGCCCCATGGCCTGCTCCCTGCCTCACCATCCCTGGCCTGGTGGCCCTGGGAGGTGGCTCAGCACTTGCGACGTCCGGAGGGCATGTGAGGGCTGCGGGGGCTCATGGTGGCCCAGCACTCCTCACTCTGCGCCGGGCAGGGCCTCGCCAAGATGGGGGCTGGCATGTGCCCCTGGCCGGTGGGACATTATTAATTATTGCCGTTATTAATACCAAAGGGATACTGGTTGTCTTTTTGTCGGTGCAACCACTCTGCCTTTAAGTCATTAAGCCGCAGAACAATAACGGCGGGCGAGCCGACAAGAGAAATGCCATTGTTCCCTCTCCGCAGCCTGAGCGCTCGTCCTGCTCCCATGTAAATGAACTTAATGCTCTTCATTCAGGCGCACTCGGAGGGTTCTCATTTACTGCCTCTCTCTCTGTGACAGCATTTTCTCACCAGCCCTGACTGCATAATTAATGCAAATGCAGCCTTAGTGTCATGAGCTGGGCTCCTTTGGTTTACTTTGGTACGACACTTACAGAGGAATATTAACTAGAGAAAGCAGCATCACAACAGGGGTGGAAAATCAGCCTGTCAGGGACTCATTCCAAATGCCACGGAAAGGAGAGCGCCTTCAAGATTGTTTCATCAAGGTGATTGAGAACAAAAACTACTGAGGAAAATTCGAGCTTACATTTATGAGCTTCTCCACATACATTATTTATATCACCAGAACCTATAGGCGCATTATTTCCAGGCACATATTCATACAAAGACACTGTTTGGGCTGAGAACTGGAATTACATGTACGGACACACGCAGAGACAGGTGAAGGCCCGGTACTGCTCAGGGGTAACCGCAGCACTGCCCTGCACACCCGTGTGTGCGTGCGTGCCTGCTCCTGGGAAGTTCACAGGCATTAGGATTTATTCCAGCACAACTCCACACACGCTCGCTCCTCAAAAAGGTCAGTGAGCCGCATACCCGATATAGCCCTTTGCAGGGATAATCCTGCATTTTAATCCTGCCTGTTCCAGTCAAAATTGGCTCTGTTGGGTTGGGTTTTTTTTTTCCCTTCCCACTGAACCAGACAGCAGTTCTGCACTAAATACACAAGAATTAAAGCAGGAAAGCAAGATTCAGCTATATTATCAGTACTTTATACCAACATCACAAGGAGAGCATGCCTTTTTTCCAGAACAGCCATGCTGGAAATGTTTATTCAGATTAATTCTGCTTGTATTTTACTACCAGATAGTGCTCTGTCTTGTATTTTTGATCTGTAACAAAAGTAAATTTGCAAGCGCTGTGTGTTTGTTTTGCTTTACCATGTATTCTTCAGTTACACTGAAAAATGCCTGTTTGCGTGGGGTTTTTTTTTTAATTTGGGGATTTTTGCATAATCTTTCTTTATTGCCTGGTGCTGCCAGGCACACCAGCACTGGTCAGATCTTCTGAAAATGTTGCCCTTTCCTGAGCTGCTAGTATTATGGCTCACAAAAATATGCATCAGATTCCTCTCTCCTCCTCCCCCCATCGGCGCTAATTTAAAAAGCATGAGAATTTTAGCAGTAATAAATATGGATGCCGTTTATCTGCTCTCCTGTGTTGGAGGCTCTGGGTCACCTTTTCGACCTTTTCAACGTGTCTGTGAAGATGGGAAGCAAAGTGTTTTTTGACCGGGAAGCTGAGATTTCTCGGATGATCCCAAAACCTGAAATTTTAAAAAAACCAGCATCCAGCAGAGCAAAGCCTGTTACCAAATCCTAAAAACCGGTGACACCCTGTCTGCTGGATCAGAGTGAGCTGGTTCTCCACTCGTTTACTTCCCCATGAACACACAAATGAAGCCCTGCCAGGGCACACACAACCAAGCTGCAGGTAGCTCAAGCGCGGGTGAACACACAGCGCAGGCACCGTCCCTCTCCATCCGGGATCAGTGCCCAAAATGGGCACAGCCACCCCCAAAGGGACTTTGTGAAGGAGATCTGTGCAAGGAGAAACTCTGGGCTCTGTGTACTGGATGCCATGGTCGGGGCGCGAGCCCTGTGGCTGCACAAAGTGTCACCCACCTCCAGATACACAGCGCTTCCCTTCAGAACGTGACACAGCTAATTAGTACAGAGCTCCAGTGCAAAGGTTCCTTTCTTCCTTTTTTTTCCCTTTCCTTTTTTTGTAGTCCCTCAAAGCCAGAAGCAATCTCCATACCCCTGGCTTCAACGTGCACTCACCGTACTCTCACTAAGGCCCTTAACAAAAGCAGTGGTGCTCCATGTGCCAGAGTCCTGCCCTCCAAGCCATGGGGCAGCCCAGCCACTGCACTTTGGCAGGGCAGTGACTCAACTGTCTGGGGCCAGGCATGAGCCACGCCAGCCTTACACAGCCCCGCCAGTGAGGGCCACACCGCTGCAGGTCTTTCCCACCCTGACTGTCCAGACAGTGACCAGAAGGAACCCCCCTGTCCCCTCAGCCACACCACACAGCTCAACGGGTCAGAATGAACACGCCAGCCAAAGGGTTGAGTTTGGATGGGAAACAGCCCCATTATTACAAATTAAAGGTATTATATTGAAGTCGGTTTTAATCCCTTATAAATGAATAACCCTTCTACCAGCATTAAATCATTTTCTTCTGCAGAAGTCACATTTCCCCTCGGTGGCACAGGATGCATTTCCCTGCAGAGCGGAGAGCTATCCTTCCCTCAGAGCTGGTGGCGGCTGATTACACCGCGCCAGGACTCATAAAATTCCCACAGAACTCGTGTCTTCCCAGGGCAGAGCTGCCTTATCTCATCCATAAGCAATAATGCCACTTTATTTTCAGTAATCAGCACGTGGATGATTATTTAGACGCAGCCTCGTAATCCCACTCACACCAGCTATGGGAGATCTTGACTGGAAATCTGCAGTCCAGAATTGCCCCTATTGCACCCCTGCAGCATGGGAGCCGATCCCCCTCGGCGCTGCGGTGCAGGGAGGGTGTCTCAGCTTATTTGTGTTGGTGAAGGTGGACAAGAAGTAGGACGTGTGCCTGGGAGAAGGGCGAGTTCGGCCAACTTCCAGTGCTCACCGCACAACGCCCGTGTCGGCACAGCTCTAACACGGCATCAATATCATCATTTTGAGCCTGGGATCGGTACACAAATGTGCCATAAATGGGAAAATCCCTTGTGATACGAGTGTGAAACATGCAGCTCATTGATTTTGTTCTTGATGGTCTGCTATTAAACTAGCGAACACGCTGACCTTGTGTGCAAAGGCAGAGTAGTGTGCATGCAACATAAAGTTGAAAAACAGCTTCAAAATGACTGTTTGGAACCGCAGACTACAAACCTTAAAATATAGACAAGCGTCCCACAGTTTATTTTAAATTGGCAACCACAATTTAACAAGCTATTCTAACAAAGGATTAGCATAGCATGTGCTTTTCTTTAGCCATCAATTATGACACAGGGTAATGCAGGGCACAACTTCAGTGTCACATTACAACATGCCATACAAAACCACTTTGCAGTGCTGCCTTCTGTTTGCTTAGCAATTACTACCAGGCACGCCGCTTCCTCTGGCAAGCCCTGGGCAGGATCCGGCCCCAGAATTTTCCGACATGTGCCTGCACTCAGAGATTACAAAGCGCTGGCTGCTTCTTTACTGTATTTCTACCATTTAAAGGAAGAAAAAAAACAGGCAGGTATTCATTTTTATTTATTTCTATGCTCTAATTTCAAATGCAAATTCAAGTGTGTATCTTTGTCATGGATTCCATTAGAGAAACATTTTTATTTTTTAAAAATGGGTTAAATATTGAATATTTCCATAGGATGAAAACAGCCGTTCCCATTTAGCTCGATGACAGTTTCAGATACTTGATCTGTTATTAGGCATAAAATTAACATCTTTATCAATTTCAAATACAGGATGGTTGCATGCAGATACTGGTATATGCAAAATACACAGTGCTGGGAAGAGGTGTGGATAATTTAGTGAGATTTAAAATCTTATCCTCACATAACTCAGTCACACTTGAAAACGCCTGCCTTATGAATTGAAAAAATATCAAGAATTATATGTATTTTAAATAAGAAAGTTTTTATTATCCTTGTCACGTGAATACAGATTGTATTTCATGTGAATAGGGAGGGGGAGCCCCCTGTTTTAGCTATTTTTTCTGTTCTGCTGTCCTTTCTCCTGCATTTGCCTAAAGGCTCTCAGTAAATTACACTCCAAGTAAATGACTGTAATTTACCCGTTGAATTCCCTTGTTCAGGAAAAGCACACACCACACATTCCAGCGTTTCCACAGCTCAAATTTACCATTCTCGATGTCAAGAACAATCCACGGGCAGTAATTTGAAACTGTTTGAGCCTTCAAATAAGGGAAATTAGGAATGTTTTGAGAGCTAAGATTTTCAGTGAGGAGATAAAACCTGATAAAATCTGTAACAGTTCAATTCCTTCTCCTTTACATTTATAAACAGGGCATTAAATGTAGTGTTACGCCGGTGCCCAGACACCAGCTTAGCCTGGCCGATGCTGTGTCGGAAGCACCATCAGCAAGGAAAGGAAAGGAAAGCATTTTTAACAAGGTAGAAATTTTTCAGGGCCCACGAGCAAAAATCAATGCAGACGACCTTAGAGCAGCATGGAGAAGCAGCACACAGCGCTGACGTCCCGATCCCCCTCACATCGGCAGCCACGCTCCCCACTCCACCACCGTGCCGGAGTCCTCCCCGAATTCCCGCCCAGGCTCAAACTCAGCTCTGTGTTGTGAGACGGCTCCATCCTGACAGCCCAGCGAAGGCTGTACAGCTGGGCAAACCTCAAAATTAAAATATTCTATAAAACAGGATTTTAATTAACATCTAGAGCGATTAAAGCGGAGAAATCCATACATGTTGGTGATGAATTATCCCACGCGGCAGCGGGGAATGTTCTGGGCCCGGTGACGGATACGCTGCGCGACCAGGCACGAACACCTCCCCTCGCCTCGCCACGCACCAACCCCGCCGTTAGCACACTCAATAACTGCAACCGCCTATTTTGCTCTGTCTAAAGGCAGGTTTTCATATGGTAAAACTGTTATAAATCCTCATTATCCTAAATAAAATTACAGCACTTTAAACATTTCCAGGGAGAACATTCTCTCTTCTAAACAACTACCTTAGCGAGTAATAGGAAGCAATATGGTTGCACTTGTGTCACAGTTGGAAGTCTTTTTAAACTGTCGCCCTGCTAGCAAACCAATTCTACATATTAAAATAAATGGATTGCTTATTTCAAGGGGAAAAATCATTTATAAAATCAAGACCATTATTAAGATACTGTGACTTATTTCCATTCCGGAGTGCAGGAGGAACAGATAAATGCAGCAACCTCTGCACACTAAGATGTCTTTTTTTTTGATGCCACAATTTTCTTTTTCAAATGAGTCATCCATGCGTATAAGTAAATTAAAAATTGATCTAGATTCCACATGCGAGGAGCTGAAGTTTTTACACGTTTCCATATTACAAACAAGTACAGATCTGGCAAACATCTGGCTGGAGGCTTTTATTTCTAAGCCGTAAGAGATCTTCCTGCCGCCTTCCCTGCCGGATCCTCGCGCTGTGCAAGGCACCCCAAGGCATCCGTGCTGCACGGAGGCTGGGTTGCTGCAAGCAGACCTGACCTGTCGCAGATTACTGTACGTTTTGAGTGTGTAATTGGCTGACCTCCTCATCAGTTGTCGTCTTAGCCTGAAATAATACCCTGGCCTGGCCATATCGCCTATTTATTCAGGACCCTTTAACAGATTAGTTGTTTGGATTAAATCTAATCAGAGGTTCAGTTAACACACCACAGCAGGTTTGGGAGCGTGCACCTTGTAGTCACTGAGTAAATTATAGGAACCCTATAATTTGATGAGAACATGTGGGCATTTTTCCACAAGCTCATAAATTACTGATTGCTTTTTGTAGGTTTCATTGATACTAATGCGTGCTTCCCTCCATGCCTCTGCCCCAGATTGTTGCTGGCACAAACATCGCCACTTGGAAACCTACTAAATTACAGAAACATGTTTAATCATGAGGTTTAAAAACTTTGTGCATTAATGACGGGGAAGGCTGCTGCTCCTGAGCTGCGGAACAGCCTCGCTGCGGGTTGCCCAGGGCGAGAGGCTCCGAGCGCAGCCCTGCTGCCACTACAATGGCGCAGCCGGGATTAGCGTGAGCTGCTCAGGCGGGGCTCTGCCTGCGCACCCTGGCCTGCCAGCACCTCCCTTCTTCTCCCACTCAGTCCCGCTCCCCAAACCAGAGAGCAGCCTCTGCACACCCGATACCTCATGCAAACCCCGGTTTAATGGGGAAGGCAGCTAATAATAAAGCAATTAGCTGCTCGACTAAGGAACTGCCAGTTTTGCTGGTGTCTTTTTTTTAATCGTTGGAAATCTCTCCGTTAATTTCGAGCCATTTGTAGTATCCGCTTTCATAATTGCAAACCTGGATGAATTGTTTCGAGAAGTTGAACCATGGCTGATGCCAGCAGAACCTACGAACACATAAAAGCTTCAGTTTCTAATGTCACTATCAAGCCAAAAACAATTACACCCATTTGAATTATGGCAACCAATAAACTTAGATAATCACCATATGCAACATAACATTTTGGCACTTGAACTAAAAACTCTTGTAGACAACTATAGATTGCTGCTAATGTTGAGCGCTCTTGTCCTACCCAAGGCTGCCAATAGAAATGCCAAAGCTGCTGAATGCTGCTCATCCTCGTAATGTTGTCAGTGAATGGCACATTCACACAGCCCCCAATCCTCTCTTCCCAGGCATGGTCTTCTCCAGCTGCAGCTTAATTTCCTGTGACTTGCCTAATTACTGTAATTAAGGATTAATTGCCATTAATTATTCACACATAAGCTCATCGCAAATCATGGGGTAAATGTCTTATGAAAGCTGCCATACAAGCCATGTATAAACACACTGGGATGCTCCAGGCAGGAGAATCTATCACTCAGCCCTGAAGCAAATCTCTGTGCTTCTCTTACAAAAACAGCTATAACTCTCGGAAACTCGACAGTCTTTCCAGGTAAGCATTAGGTTACAAAGCATGTTTTCCTGTGGAAGCCACAACGGTTTTATTAGTACTATAAATGCTGTTTTATCTTTCCAACTGCTATTTTTATGTTTCCATTTTTATTCTACGGTGCTCAGTTTAGGACAAGCATTTGCTCGGAGGAGGAATGTTTGCAGTTGCTGCTCCCCCACCCCGCACCGCGGCTGTTGGAGGTTTGCAGCGCAGCGCCATGTGACGGGATCAGCATGCCAACAACAAAACCCAGCTCCACATCGGCTGCGGGACTGGGATGGAACCCCCTGGGTTTCTGTAATCCCGGCCAGCAAAGCCAGCGTCTGCGTGCGGACGGTACCTGGCACTTGGATACGTGCCGGGACGGCAGAGCATCCTGAAAGTCAGGGCTGGGAAAGACACTGAGCCCAGAAATACAATGGATCAGGCGGAACCAAGCTGGGAGCGCTGTGGAGATTTGCCCAGTGTTACGCTGACTGGCCTGATGGCTCCTCTGCTTCGTTTTAACAGGCTTTGCCATCCACTTCCAAAGGAAGCTGAAGGAAGAGCCTGGTTCCTTTGTTAGTGCACTGACGTGGTGTGGGACGTCAGGAGTGTGGGCACGCGGTGCTGGCTGGTCTCTGTACAGCTACCGGGGAGGGCACCGAAGCCAGCACTCCCTGCCCAAAATGCCACATCACTGCCAGTCTCTCCCAGTTCCTCCAGCGCCAGGTTTAACACTGGGAGGCTCTGATTTAACAGACCGAACTGCAGTGCTGTGATGTGCTGCGCAGAGTCGAGGAGATCCTACATCAACGCTGTGCATTACCACCGAAACACTGCCCCAGGAAATTTAAGTATAAGCAGGCAGAATGTTGTTCTAATTGTTATGTTAGTACCTTCTGCAGCAAATTAATGCATGAAACATTTTCATTTCGGTACATAAGTTTGTGTGTGTCTGAGTTAAACATTTATGTTAATGGACCTTCTGGCAGATCTGTAATGTTTCAAATACTCTTGTAGAACAGCTTTTTCTAAATACATCATTTAGCAGTTCTTTCCCCATTTTCTACCTGATCTGGGGGCATGCAGGAAGGGAAACTATTTCACAGTTTTAAAAACCTCCTGCTTGAGTAACTACAAAACTCAGCTGCGTTCAGGCAAGGTAGCAATTAAGCCTGCACCGCCACTAGCAATGTAAACTGTATTAAAAAAAAAAATTAAATAAAAGGCACACTAATAGCCAGCATATGCTGCCATCATAACACCCTGCGTCAGCATGCTGCGCTCCCCCCACCACACGCAGGCTGAGCCCCACTCCCTGCACCCAGTCCCACTCCCCACGGACAGTGCCAGCCCTGAGCATCCTCTCCCTGTGGCATGGCTCTTGGATGCCATGACCGTGCTGGCTGCCCTAGAAACCCTCCATTGATATCCATCCTATAAATCTGACAGGAGGATGCGCACGTGGCATTGGGATGGCTGCCAGGATCCCGGAGCGTGCCAGGACCCAGCGCTGCAGGGCATGGAGCAGGGAAGGTGCCCTCCGCCCCTGCGGGTGCCCATCAGGCTGGGGACAATGGGAACTTCTCTCTGGTGGGGGCATGTGCCAGGAAATGGCAGATGTCTGCACGCAGGGCTTGGGGAGGCTGAGGGCTGGCCCCAAACTCTCCCCCAGCCCGTGCCTGGACCTCTCAAAAGCATGAGCGGGTCTCAGACCCTCCCCAGTGCCTGGGGCTGCTCGCGGCCCCAGTTCCATGTGTCTGCTTCCTGCTGGTTTCCCCTAAAATGATGTTTCCCCACCTCTGGCCTCCTTGGTGCTCAGGCAGCTGCCAAGCTCTGCCATGTCACTCTCCATTTATGGACTCCAAGTTCCCCTGATCTGGTAATGAGGGTTTATGTGTTAATTGGAGTAAAGACAAAGATGGGAGTCACAGGCATGCATTTCCTAGCGCAGTTGAGCAGAGAAGTACTGGACAAGGTCTGTTGCTGCACCCATGGCTCGAGGGTGTGAGGAGGAACCCCCACAGCAGGTCTGCCCGGCCCGGGTGGTCTCCTGACCCCAATTCCCATGTTTCTGGGCCTTGGGGGGTGGGATGGCGAACGCTTCCTTGGGAGGTAGACACCTGGCGCTGAGCAGAAGTGAAAGAGCAGAGGCTGCTCGGGCGTGAATTAATGTTGCTGAAAGTACCTGGAACAAGACCAGGTTTTATGGGCGCAGCAGCCGCAGGCAGGTCCCGGGCAAGGGGCCTATGGGGAAAGGTCGCTGCAAAGGGCCGAGCGCTGGACCAAAGCTGGGCTGAGCCAGAACCATCCCCACTGCCTTCCCAGCAGCACTGGGAGCTGGCTGTGTGCTCCATGGGGAAGGAACCGGCTCGGGTTGCCAGTCCTGGCGTGCACAATGCCGGAGGAGGACATTTCTGCTGTGCCAACCAACAGCTGCCGCACCAAGGGCAGCCGGGCCCAAGATGTGAAACCTCCTCCCAACTCCCAGCCCACTATCTCTCTGAAAGCAATACCTGTAAAAAATGCAACTTCTCTGACAGAAGCACTATTATTCTTGAAATATGTGACTAAATATTACACAGTAAAAGCATTTTCTGTCTTGAATTAATTACATTTCACTTCCCCCCTTCATATGTAAAGGCTTTCGCTGTCCAGTGAAGGAGGCCCTCCTCTCCTGAGCAGATATGAAATTTGGCAAGCCTCATTTATCCTGAAATTTATAATTCAACAGATGCTTTTGCTAACGCTTCTTGATACCGTTGCAGCAAAAATACAAGTCTTAATTCCTGGGCATGGGAGGCTGAATGTGACTCTAAGTATTGCTATTATTTTTTCAATCCTCACTTTAAATATTACGCTCTGCATGGTTTCTGAATCAGTTTAAACTTTCCTGGAAACTTTTATAATAAACAGTCCTGCTACATAATTTGATGTTTTTAAATGAAAGCATCCAAGCTAATCTATACAAATTAACAGATGTCCTCCTGAAACAGTTAGAAACAAAGAAATGCAGATGCGAACATCATCAGCATCCAAATGAGCTTATTGTAGGACCCTTTAAGGCACATCTGAGCGTAGCTCCAGCCTGTAGTCTACCTTTCAACTTGCAAATGACAGTGTCACCAAACACTGTCCTTCCATCAATCAAGCTGGGTCATGAATATACAAAAGGCAGCAGAGAAGCTGGCTACCTCCTGCAGTTCAACTTGGCCTAATTATCTGGGCCTTTCTTTTTGTTCCATCTGAAGGGTATACACCCAGTCAGCTGCTGGGCAGCCCCAGGCCTCATCACGGGAGGTTACGCACACTGACCCTCCTGCGGACAGCCAATGCACGTTAAATGTGAGCACCAAATGTCATCTTCCTTATTCATCATTATAAAACTTCCCTCCCCTTTCAAAATACCAATCTGCTGCCATTTTCAGACCCTCCCCCGCACCCCTCCAAGCTGTCATTTCGCAGCGCTGCTGCCAGTCGAGTGAATTAGCATCCTAACTGATGTGCTGTTATTCTCCCATGCATCCCTTGGATGCGTTAACTAATGACCTCCCCCCAGAAAATCGCGCCAGCCTCAGCGCCTCCTCGCCGGCCGAGCAGCTCCGGCCGTGCAGCTCCGGCTGGCTCCTTCCACAGCATGGGAACCACCAAGCCCATGGCTACTCGCAGGAAAAGGCCTTTTCCCGGGGAGAGCGGCTCTTTGCCTTTCATCCGGAGCAAATCGGTGCTAATACACTGCTGTCATGTGCCACCAGCAGCGACAGGAGCCCAAGTGCTCCCAGGCCACCAAATCCCCAAGCAATGTCACTGCGGCGCCTGTGCAAGCACCAGGACCCTTCCTTCCATGATGGGGACCCACTCGTGGCAGAGCCATGTTTAACACCGGCTGGAGGCTTTTCTTTGGGAGGGAACAAAAGCACAGCTGGGCTGCTGCCCCAGTCAGGCTGCCCCGCGTCCCTCCCCACACCGCTGGCACTGCTGCCAGGCCAGGGGCACAGCGCTCATGAGGTGAGGAGACCCAGAATGCGGCCCAGGTGCACCACACACAGCCGTACCTTTGTGCATGTAACCCCAACCGCGACCTGGAGTGCTGCCGGGAGCTGGAGCAGATGGTGCCCCGGCCCTGGGATGCTGCGGGAGGTGCCAAGGCCCGGCAGCGGGCACAGGGACACAGCCCAGCCCCTGTGGCAGCTCTCCCTCACTAATGCCGCCCCTGAGCTCTGGGCAAGAGCCAGGCTTTGACTTTGAACAATTCAGCACTGTAACATCTTCAACTCTTCAGCAATTTACTGTCATCTGCACTTTCTACAAAAGATTTTGTATCTGTGGTGCAAACCAACAAGCGAAAGGCCTTTTGCCTGCCCCGGGTGATAAAACCAGGCCTGGCGAGCACAGTCCCAGCTATGAGTGTCATCCCGTGGCGGTGGGTGAGGCTGACCCGGGAGCAAGCTGCCCCTGCAGCCAAAGGAGACTTTTGCCCAGGCTTAGATCGGGGGATTGCTGTGACAGAGGGGGGACTGTCCCCAGGGAGGCTGAGGAGGAGGAGCAGGGCATCCTGGGGAGAAGGGCTGCGCCAGCCCTGCTGCCATCCATGTGCCCTGGCATGGGGGAGGTCGTAGTGCTGGTCCCCTCCACCCCCTGTGCCGGGAAGGGGCTCTCCAATGTAAAATGACTTGTGAAACTGAAAGGCAATTCATGTAAGTGAAGTACTTCAAGGCCTGAAATTCCCTGTAGGACCCCAGAAACTCTAGAAACATGTAGCAGAGAAGAGATCTTCAAATCCCTCTTTTGGCATTGAAATCACTTTATAGACTACCAGAGCTCAAATGAATGTGGGAGGAATTTTAATGCCTGTAGGTATTTCCTGCCTGTGAAGGATTGTCACCTGGAGAGAGGACTGATCTCCAGGGTGGGAATGCCGGGCTTGGCTCTGCACAGCCCTCTCGCCAGCCACTGGCCCTGACCTTGGCCTAGATGGTGCTCCGGGCACTGATCCTGCCAGTGCCAGCCCTGGGAAGATCTGCAAACACCTGCAAAGGCGTCTTGGCCACAGATGTGAGAGCCCTGACCCCACACCACCACCCTCCTCTGCTCAGGCACCAGCGTGCTGGCCGTGCCGCACGTCCCCAGTGCAAGCTGTGGTAGAGGTGGGGACTTAGGGAAAGTTAATCCTGGAAATGACCTTTAGAAGGAAACTGTAGCAGAGATGATTTATCACATAGAAATGAAAGCAAAAATAAAATCTGCATCCCTAATTTCTCTTTTCTTTCAAAGCCTGGTGTCTGATTTTGCAAACTGCATTATATATGTTTACATTTCTATAAAAGCAAGTGCTCCTTGGAGGAGCAGCTTAGGTAATTCACATTTGCATCATGTGTAGCTATGATAAATAATAAATATGTAGCTGATAAATGGTACTGTGCAACTGGAAGACCTATTTTTTATTGAATGGCTGACTAAATACTCATGTAAAAGTCATAACTTGATGCTTCTTTTACCCTGGGGCTGCAGTAATTTATTGTCGTAATTTATATATGCTGCCTTGGTGAGGGGACAGTTTTAGCCTAGCCCAGGGACTGCCCGTCCCACCGGCTCCTCCCTTTGGGTACATGGCGGGGTGGCCCCAGGGGACATGCAATGAGCAGCACGGTGGGATGGGTCAGACCCCCGTGCGTGGGGTGAAATGGTGCCCTGAGAGCAAGGAAGCAGCAGCACAGAGTCGCGCCCTGACGCTACGCGGGGCTGCAGTGCATGGCATGCGGTCCTGGCAGAGCAGAGGGACCATCCTCCCCAGGACCCCCGCTTGGGATGACGTGCAGGAGGGGACCTCAGCTGCTCTGGCACCAGCCAGTCTGCACAGTGCTCCTGCACCAGCAGCTCACACTTCAGAACCACCCGTGACAGGTATGCGTGTGTGCAGACAGCCGCATCACCACCACCCTTGTGCATAGCACCCGTGCACCGTGGCACGTGTTCTCCTGCCCACATGGGTTCAGGCCGTGGGTCTGTCCTCACATCTGCCCTTGTCCCACTCCTGGTGAGTCATAAATCCCCAGCCCAGGGCCGGACCCCTCTCAGGGGGATGTGAGGACCCTGTTTGGATCCGGGAATCTCTCCCTACCCCACACTGACGTGGTGAAACTGCTCTGGGGAATTCACCAGCAGGCTAAAATCTGCAACTCAAGCAGGAACACAGAGGTTCATAAAGCAAAGACCCGCTGTCCAGGCTGGGAGACAGAGGCCATAAATCCTGCCACACACAATGGCTGGAACTTCTCTTTAAAAAATGTACAGAGGACAAACCCATCCCTCCCCAAACACAAGTGGGCCCCATCACTGCCAGCCATGGGCAGGATTAATTGGAGAAGGAATTTAAGAAATATATTCCAGGCAATATTCTGCCTTTGATAATTTAGAGGCAGCCATGATAACCACTATTTGTACATGACAGTCATATGAAATAATAAACCTTGCTAGCTATAAACATTACCAAATTCTGACACTATTGATTTATTATGTCTAACAGTGACATCAAACCGAACAACTGACAGAAACAATGTTACAGCTTTAAGAGCAGTTTGTCAACGATTAATTCTGCCAAACGGGGTTTAGTTTTATGCTGGGACTGCTTGTCTAGCAGTTGTCAATCCAAGCAAAAATTACTACTGCCACACGTCTGCTCACGCCAGCCCGAGGCGCCGCTCCGCTAGCCCTCATTACCCCTATCACTGCAAATACAGATGCAAGGCCAGTCCCTATTTAATATGCGTGTTAATTATGCAAATTATTAATTGGGCTGGTGCTTGAGGACTTGTGTTTATGCCCAGATTAGAGTCAATAACTGTATCACACAGCATTTTAAGCCTGACCTGTGACAGAAATAAAGCTGTGCTGAAAGCGACATTTTCTGCTGCCGGCACAGTGCTGCGGCTCCTCGCCGTGCCGGTTGCGGTGGCTGCAGCGGCTCCGCCGGGCTCCGCGCACCGGGAGTCTGTGAGCATCTCTCCAGGAGCCCCGCAGGGCACCTGCCTGGCACAGCGGGCCAGATGCACCCAGACGCGCCCACACCGGCACCCCTGGCTCATTCCAGGGATCTGTCCAGCCATTTTGTCTCCTGGCAGAAGTTGGGTTGGGACTATTTATATTCCACTGCCAATAAGAAGTGGATGACGTGATGTTATACGTGGTAAATTTGTTTGGTTTTTTTTAAATCACATACATGCAAAGGCGCAGAGATGGCGGGTAGAGAGGCGAGGTTTTTCCAATTAAAATTTACAGCAGACAATGTTGTAAATTTTATACAGTTGTAATGCTTGCTGCAGTTGTGCTGAAATGGGAACTATTGATCAGCCTGATTTCCCAGGGTACACAAGGGGGAAACAAGGTATTGCACAAGCAGAAACAAAACTTTCATTTGTAAAGCCTTCTATTATACTTTACTGCCCTCATTTGGTTCCAGATGCATCTCTCTTAACAGGAGAAATAAGGTCAGAGCCTCCTCCCCAAAGAACAGCACAGCCGAGGCGGCGGGCAGGGAGCTGCGTGTCTCTGCACAGCACCCCGCTTTTGTGGGCTCACCCAGCTCAGGTGCCAGTGCAGAGGGGCGGCAGTGCCAGGACTGCCTGGCGGCATGGGGCAGCCACGTGGTGTGGGGGCTTGCTGCAGCCCCAGGACCTGCGCCCAGGGTGCCAGGGCCCTGAACGGAACTGAAGGACTGTAGGCCATGGAAAATCAGTTTGATGGCAGCAAGTCTGTGTCTCTGAGATTTCCAAATGCATCCAGCCAGATTTACCAGGTGGGACTGAGGAGATGGCCCATTAGAACCCAAATGGGACAGCCCCAACCGGAAGTGCCAAGGCGCCCGCTGGCCCTCAGTTACATCACTGAGGAGCGCAGGCCGCGAGTGCTTTTCCTCACAACACAATCCAGAGAGGAAACCTATCAGGCAATATCGTATCCATGGGGCTGGCGCTGCCACAAGGGGCCAGCGTCAGGCATGGCGAGGCGTGGGGCATGGCCCAGGGCATGGAACCCATATGCACTGTGTCCCGCAGTGCCACACTAGGTGATGGCTCCAGTCCTGGCAGCACACGGCCACCAAAGGCCTCCTGGAGGGGTTGGTGAGGGGTGGCCCGGCCGGGGTGAGGGGCCACCGCTTGCCCTCCCCAGCTTTGTGCCTCCGCTGCATCTCGGCACAGCCCAGCCACACTCCAGCAGCGGCCTGGGCCTGAGGAGGTGGGCAATGCCACCCGGGCAATCGCAGCATTCAGGGCTGCACAAACAAGCAAGCAGGGATGAGCAGCTCTGCATGGGAGGAGCCGGGCAGTGAGAGGCTGGGGCACCTCCTGATGTGCCCCTGAGCTGCCGGCGCCATGCCCCACTCTGCCCCATGTGCCGGGCACTCATGGGGGAACCCGAGGCACGGCAATATTGCTGGGGCTGGGAGAAGCCCTGAGCAGAGCTGGGCATGAAACCCATGCTGCAGAGGGCTGGTGCCAGGGCAGCATGTGGGGCCATGGAACAGCACCCCAATGTGCTCCAGGGTGCACTGCAGAGCAGGCACTGCCCGGCAGCACTACTGCCATCCGGCACTGCCCACCTTCTGCTCTGAGCCCTCGGCTTCGACTTAGGTTCATACAGACACACTCCCATCTCTGCAGAGCAGACAGCAGTTTTTAATGGAAAGCCTGGCACAAACGGAGCTGCTGCCTGTCCAACAGCTCTGTTAGCCTACGCTAAGAGCATTTACATATGAATTACAGCCACCCTCAGACTCAAATATCATGTTCTTTCATGTGCACAGGTTCCTCCATTCTCCCTTCATTGCAGGAGTGCTGGTCCCTGGGTGCTGAGCTGTCCAGGAACCCCCACGCCGGCTCACGTGCAGTGAAGCTCCTGCCCAGGGTCACCCAGGAGCACCCCTCCCAGGGCAGGGCACCCACCACCCGGCACTCAGGCACAGAAACCCAACACCTCCCTCACCTGCGCCGGGAGGAGACCCTGTCCAGCTTTAAATGTGCCACCCGGCGCCGCACAGCAACCTAAACCCTACGGTGTCACCTGCCTGAATGAAAGTGAGTTTAAAATACAAACAACAAAGCCAGTGCTAAGTTAAAAGGAGAAAAAAACAGACAATGGATGATCCCAATAATGGGAAAAGATAACAAAGCCCCTGGATCCTAGCATCTGGCACTAAATGCACTTTTCTGTAAACTGAATGGCGGCTTCCAAACTGCGCCAAGCATCACTCCTTTGCCAAGGCAGTAAACAGCTTTTATCAGCAATAATGATGGCATAATCCCAGCTAAAAAGGAAAGTAACATATGGCAGCAGCCCTACAAACACCATCCCAACAAAGTAGGGGGCATTTTTATTACAGCGTCCACTTGCAGAAAACCTGCCAGACTACTTCTCTCTTTTCTCCTCTCTTTTTTTACAGGTTATCATCTTCGCTGTTTGAGCTGAATGTGGCATTTGGGAGTTTTAAACTAATGAGTTCATTTTTCTAGGAAAAAAAAAAGAAGAAAAAAAAAAAAGTAAAAAAGAGGAAGATAGGAAATCCAGAACTGACAGATGACGACGCACACAAACAGCCCTGGGAAATGAACATATATGCTTAACACCGTGCTGGGGAGGAAGAAATGCTGCAAAGGTGCCACATTATTTCAAATATTATTCTACAGTTTAGTCTTAGGTGTGATGCTATGTTTGGAAAACAAGTATGTGGGAAGTAATAATTCAGACCTTGCTCGATTTTTTTCTCTAATGATGCAATATGTTATATAGGAGCATCACTAATAGGTCAGGTGTAAATCAGTGCAAATTTTGTTTACAAGCTGATTTCAAAAACAAAATTAATCTAACATTATTAACCTTTTTTAATGGCTGGCATCCTCATTTATATTTCTGGATCTAATATTCACAAAACTGATTTTAAGCCCAACTGTGTATTTATCAAAACCAGTGTGAGACACGGTGTGCGGGTGCAACACCCTGGGTGTGCTAACGGCCACTTCACCCGGAGCTGGTGGAACGGCACTGCCCTTCCTCTTTTTTGGGGTTTGCTGAAATGCTGCCTCCAAAGAGAGGAGAGATCCCCATCTCGCCTCGGCACTGTGATCTCATCATGCAAATTATTTGAAAACATTACAATTTGCTAATTATCATGCTAATTATTTTGCCCTATACGTTTGCTCGTGTGGTACAATTAAACCTGGGGCCCAAACCTTTGTCTGCGCCGTGCAGATGCAGGTGCTGATTGGGGAACGGGTGGGAAATGGAGGAATGCACTAATATTTTTTTGACATCTTTACCTATAAATATTTTTTCAGACTGAAAAATGTATCTAATAGCTCCACTCACTGATGTGCTCTGCAGTTTACCACAGTGTCTATATTTCTGTTGTCAGTTTTACAGTATCTCCCTTCATTAAACCTATCAAGTTTTCCTTTTGATCATGCAACCAAGGCCAGAAGACAGATATCTTCCTGGAACAGAGCAGTCTGCCAAGTCTTTCACAAGACCAGCTTTAACCTCCCTATTGATTTTCTCAACACTGCAGCCATTCATTGTTTGTGACATTTGGCTGTCGGCTCTTTAACACCCTTCAACCAAATCAATTTCATATTTTTGTCAATGCCCTGCTAGAGGATGAGCAAAATGGGAAGAGACTTAGCATGATTTAGAATGTTGATTTTCTAGAGCGGTTTTATCTGTAGTTTTTACAAGCCTTATAAAGTTAATTCAACATGTTTATTTAAGCATATGTAATAAATTGGGAGAGAAGCACCACCAGAGTTAACTTTCACATTCCCCAAATTGAATTCACAAAGAAAACTAAATTATTACATCAACACCACCAAAAATAAACATGTGGCGACCCAGTTCCTGCCAAAAGCCAACCATGGGTTGGGCGGGCTGCTGCCCAGCCCTGCCTGCTGTGCCAAGGCCATGTGCCCATGCTGTGCTCCAGCACCCACAGGTCAGAGCAGTGCCGGCACCTCACAGGGTGGCTGTGGGGAGGCTGGGCCCCAAAAGAGGAACAACCATCCTTCAGAGAAGTGGCTGTTGGGAACCAGCACCCTTGGAGCTGGGGAGCACTGTGGCCTTGCAGGAGGGAGAGCAGAGCTGGGTGCTGGAAGGCAGAAGATCAAGGGAGTGCCAGGCAGCTCTCTCCAGGCCATCTCCAGCCCTTGTCCAGGCACTGTACCTGCTGTGTACCATTTCTGGGTGCTGTTTCCCCATCCCCACAGGCACCTCGCTGCTGCATGCTGCTGCAAGCACTGCTGGCAGGAATGGGGATGTGCAGCTCCAGGAAAGCAAGTGAGCATCCCATGACCCTCCGAGCCAAACCCAGGGGACTGGTAAAACCCAGGGGACTGGTAAAACCTAGGGGACTGGTAAAACACAGCCTCAACCAGCCCAATCCAACCCAAACCGCACTGCCACAACGTGCTCATCGCCCAAGGGATGTGGGAAGAGAGCTGCATGCACAAAATGGGGCCACCGGGCCCAGCCCCAGCCCCACACTTCCTGCCAGGCCCCCGCACCATCACTCTGACCCACACACAGACCCCAGGGATATATTTGGGGCTGAAAACACCCACGGCCAGGCTGGGCTCTCTGAACCATCCAGTACTCCTGTCCTCTGTCCGTTGAGCAGACTGAGGTCAGTGTGCCACCACAGCCGAGCTCCGCAGCCCCCGTGTGCGCGGAGCCTCTGAGGGCAGACACTGCAGTGCGAATCGCTTTACACAGCGTATTCATCTGATAGAAGAGCGGCATTAAAACGGGGATTAACAGCCTGGCAGCTTCAACAGCTTATTTGGAGTCGGCAGGCGCTGCGGTGTAAATATGTATTTAGGGCATTTCTAGGATGCGTGTTAAAGACACGGAGGATTATACCCGTGCCTGCGCACACCTGGATTTATGCTGTGTTTACTAGAAGGCCTACAGATACCGTAGGCTTGGTAAATATTGTTATGGAAGCAGTTACTGCCTGTAATGATCTAGTCTGATCCTTTGTGTTTGTCTACACATCCCCTCACGCTTCTGGTTTAATCTCCTGCCCTGGGGAGGCAGGTCCAAAGACAGGACAAAGAGGCTTCTGCCGAGCAGGACGAGGGGCTCATCTCTCCTACCTGCAGCAGAGGTTACCTTCCTGCATGTGGCCCTGGCTCCTGGGGAGCAGGGACTGTCCTTCGCATCCTTCCCCTCTATTTTTAACTGCTGATAAATTGGAGAGACTCCTGGCTAAACCGTGTTGGCTTCAAGGACGTGGAGGACGGTGACGGTTGCAGTTGACACTTCATTACATCAGAGACATGAGCGGGAGGGGATACCCCTGTCCGTCCCCCCACCCCGACGTGGCCTGGGAGGAAGCTGAGAGCTGCTGTCATCCTGGCCGTTCCCCTTGGGGTGCCCAGCCCCACAGTGCTGTGGCATGCATCCCTGAGCCTGTCCACAGTTTGCTGGAGACCCCCAGTCCGGGGGAGGGGATAGCTCCGCCGAGCCCCTCTGTCTGCCAGAACCCCCCAGGGCAGAGGCTGTGGTGCTGCCAGCATCTCGCTGCCCGCCCTGTGGGAAAAGGCCTGATGAGAAATGAATTTGAAAAACCAATTGTAAAAAATAGTTTTTAAGTCGCTCAGCCCTGTCCCTGGGGAGGAAGGACTTGGTGTGTTTAAAATACTGTGCTTAAAATAAAAAATAGTCTCCATGTTGGCAACCTATTTTGCTGGGTTCCCAATATTGCTGTTTCCACCACCATGCACAGACCAGACCCCTCTTCCCCAGGGACACTGTGGGACAGCGGGAGCCAAGGTTAAAAATAAAGCTTCCAGGATGGTTTCCCAGCCTGGTGTCCTTCAAACACAGCCTACGCCACACCAGTCCCTCTAAACGTCAGGGGATGGGGAGGGGAT
>VZTU01023251.1:335326-378824 GCA_013400835.1 Zapornia atra
GATGGGATGGCACCCCACATCACTCCAAGTCAGCCCTCCCTGAACAAAGGCGTCTGCTTCTGGTCCACCCACTTGATGAAGGGTGCAAAGCCCATGAACCATTCCAGCACACCAAGAGGGACACCAGCACCAGAGACTCCGTGGGAGGGAAGGCACCCCTTGATCTCCCACGGCTGCCCTCCCTCTCCTGGTGCCTGGGCCAAATACAGGCAGGGAGTACCTGTGCAGTGCCAAGCCCTGTAAGTCTGCATAGCCATGTATGACCTCCACTGGGTCCCTTGCCCAGCCTGCCCTGAAGCTCTGCAGGCTTCCCAGCGCCACGAAATGGCTGTGCAGGGCCGGGGTGCCCCTCCTCTGCTGCGGGGCTCCTGGGGGGTGGCCAAGCCAGGGTCTTCGGTCTAACTCTCCCAGTGGATTCTGGCACGAGCTCCCCCCACTCCAGGAGGAACCCCAAGCTCACATCTTGGCTCCCATGCCCCCCACCCTGCCCCAGCTCTGGGAACCGTCTGGCACCCAGCCCCAGATCAGGGCCGGCACTGGAGCTGCTCTGAGCTGCCCTCCCCGTGATGGAGCATCCTGCCCGGCCAGGACGTGGGGCTGAGCAGCCTCCAGCCAGCAGAGCCGGCTGCTCCAGCATGGGACCAAGGACCCCCAAAACACCAGAAATAAGATTCGAGGCATTTTTCACACCCAATGGAGCACCAAAGAGCTGCCTGAAAAATGCATTTTCATATATTTACTGTGGGTTTTAGTTTTCCAGCACCAAACAGGAAGGCAGGAACATTTCTTGCTTGCAACAGCCCCAGAACGTTCTGTTATTCCCCTGTTATTTTACTGTGAGATTTTTCCCACTGTGCCCCAATATCCTCATATTTTCAGCTGCAGCATGTTTGCTTTGATGATGCCTTAACCTAGAAATATTCTGCCGTTGTTTACCCACTGGTAGAGCTTCAAATATTATATTCTCACATTTTTAAATCAGTGCAGACACCTGAGACAAAAAGTGTCCCAAAAGCTGCCTACAAGAGCTACATGCTGGTCACTCTTTCTTGTCAAGGTTGATTTATTGCCTCCTTGCTGTTCAATTTCACATTTTGTCCTCATCATATCCGTGGCTCATGATCATTCTAGGCTGACCCTTGTAGGGCAGGCAGGGAATATTGATAAAACAATTATCTGTTAGCCGTTCATTTGATTTTCCATTTCAATTACGGATTGCACGAGGCAAAAGGAAAAAGATTGCATCATTGATTTTTGTACCTTACAACAGTAAAGAGTTGCTTTGATGGTTATAAAATGAATGCAACTCAACCATGCTTTTAAAGGTCATATTTTTTGTTTTACTATATTTCTTAAAAGCCTTAATATATGCAACGGTCTGGGGGCAGGGGAGAAGCCCGTATCGTCAGAGCCGAGACCAGACCCAAAGCACACGCACGTCCAAGAAACACAGGTGGAAACCCTGTCTGATGTATTCACAATAAACCCCATCTTCCCCAGCACACTCCCTGGAATCGCTGCACAGCCGACGTGGCTCCGGAGCCGAGCGCCTGCCTGCAAACACCTCTCCTCACATGTAGCTAAGGAGAATTTAACAAGCCGCTCCTGGAAAAGTGGCCTCCGGCTGACGGCGAGCGCCGTGCTCCAGTGCCGCGGCATCGCCGTGCATTAGGAGCGGGCTTGCTCCTCGCAATATGCAGACGTATTATCCCTGCTACAGGGAACTATGTTAAAACTTCACCTATCTGAAGGGATGATAATGTGCTCTTGCCAGGCAGTGATCCGGGACGGTCACAGTGGCGCGGGAGCGGTGCTGAGCCCTCGGCGCTCCATCACGGTTCAGCGCCCGGCGCAGCTCCGGGGGATTTTCACATGGCCGACCCTGGGAGAAGTTCAGGCTTTGATCAAGGTTTAGCGTGCCTGGAGTGGCCGTGGCGCAGGAAAGGGCTTCCATTTTCTGTGTCGTAGGGTGCCAGTGCTGATCTCCTTAAAGCCCCAGAGTTTTCTTCCAAGACTGGATTACGCTCAGCAATTAAGGTAATGAACTGGCTGAGGTAACAAAGCATAATGATCTCTTTTGTCCTCTGAATGCTTATGAACTCGGCTCATTCACAATAGTCTGGAATGCAGAGCTCTCTCCAACACCGCGCGGCTTAAAACTGTGTAAAAATGATTACTTCCATTATGCCTTCATGGTTTGACATTTTTAATTTAAACACCTGTAATATTTAAGCATACTTCTCAGAACCAAAATACCCGCTCTCGCAGAATGCTAGCTTACATCCTTGTAATATTTTGACATCTTATGAGTATTATTTTAATGCCTGAAAAGATAATGTGATGAATCCGTCGCAAATAGATCAAAATATGTGTATAGGGGCCCGTGCCTCGCTTTTTGTTTCAAAACAATGGGTTTTTCAAAATAAGGCACCACAGCTGAGGGAGCAGCAATGTTTCCATCCGGCGGAATATTGTGTCAGTGAGGGAAACAGCCAAACCACATTGTCTCTGCATATGTGCAGGCAAACGCAACACAACTTTTGCTTCAAATCAAGCCCGTTAACGCCGTGTTAAATACCGTCGTGCGCGCTGCAGCCCTTCCCAGCGCAGGGGATTCTCATCCAGCTATTTCACTTCTTTTAAAGCGTTTACTTAAGGCTTTATTTATTTATTTAGAATCATCTGGCTACTACTTTTACATTTTTTTCAAATTTTTTGCATGATATAAACCTTCTGCACTGCAGAATCCGCTGCACTCTGATCTTTCATCTTAACACATTTCCAGCCCCAAATTTCACTTCAATCTCACCTCATCTCTCCATACTACATTAACCCCTGGCAATTGCCTTCCAAATGACCCCATTAAGCTGTAATTGCCTCAGCAGGCCTGCACTTTCGCTTGTAATTCTGTACCTCTCATCTCCCAGACGTTCTCTCAGCATCATTTCGTGTTCTGGCTCCCTTCACTGAGCTCAGCTTATGACCTCGCTGCACCATGGCCGAAATGACTACTAAAAGCATAACAGAGACGGAATTCCATTACTTATTTTTAAAAGTTCTCTGGTGCCCTAATGTAATATTCTTTGGGGAGTGTTGTCAAGGATACCAAGCACCAGCCATTAAAACCTTTTGTTTCCCAAGGCATTCCGTCTTTTATTAATAAATAAAGATAAAGAGAAGCTCATCCACCCTCCAGAAAGTCAGCGTGCGCTTGCAATGCGCTGCTACAACTTCAATCCTTATTCTACCCTGTGTACGTGGGGGAACGGCCGTGGTGTCCCCCGGAGTGAGGAGCGGTGGGTGGGCAGTGGTGGTGAGCTCTGCCCGGCACGAGCTCTGGCTGGCACAGAGGAATTAAAACCCTTCTGCAGCTCCTTTCGCAGGAGCGAGTCTGCACAGCACCGCCTGCCTTCGACATATGCCACCTTCGCACCCACCATGAAAATTAAAGCTGGGCTCTGAGTAGCCCTACGCATGGACACAGCACAGAGAGGAAGGGAAAAATAAAACTATCATATCCCACTGTCAGGGCTAACAGTCTATCAAGGATAATGGGAATCCCCAATGGGGGCAAGCAAAACAGCATGGAAAAAACTGGCTAATCCTTTAACCGGGTTTGTGGCTCAAATGTGTTAAGGAGGAACCTCCCGCTCACGGCTGTTGTGAGACGGCCAGGAGACATATATTTCAGATTGAAAATTAATTGGTGCTGGATCCAAGCAAGCCTTTGTAGCAAGCAGTAACCTTTTCATTTTATGGTCATGACACTGAAATATTAAGAGCCCTCTTCTCCCATAAACTATATAAACAGAGGCACTCTGAAAAATGGAGGTAGTTTTTTTCTGTGGCAGAGAAGGAGTTTTACTCTTAATTCATAATAAAACTTAGCGCCGAGGCCGAGGGTGGTGGGGAATTCGTGCTCGAAGGGCGCAGGCGGAGGGGACATTGCTCACCTGGGACGTGACGGTGGGGCCGGGCACCTCTTGGCATCCGCCTCCTCATACTTGCCCCGTGCCGCTGGCAGAGCCGGCTGGGAAGGTGCAGCGGTGGCTCTGGCAGCGAAAGAGGTGGCCACGTTTCAATCAGCACCGTAACTCTCTCCCTGGGGGTCAGTCAGAGGATGGCAGGGCCACGGTGGGGGGGGTTTGTGGTCCCCGCAGAGCCCGCTCTGCCTGCGAGCTGCATGCACAGAGCAGGGGGCAGGCAGAAGGGCTGTCGGAGGCTGTCCAACACCGCACTGCGCGGCAGATGATGCTGCAGACACAGCAGAATGGCTGCATGTTGGGGTGCATTGGAAGGGTCTTCGCTTTGTGTGTGACCTATTCACTGTCCCCACAACCACCAGGCCAGGTCACCTCTCCTGATCCAGGAGATCATGATGGCTTGGGCTGACTTTTGTAACCCTACTTGTGGCAATAAACAAGTTAGGGAGGATTTTTAGCCAAGAGATAGATTTCACCCAGGGTTCCCAAAGAAAAGCAGATTCTTGAAAGCCTTTCATTTCTCCTCACCAGAAGGATGGCAACAGCCCGTGTCTCAGGACGTCTGCGCGTCCGTGATGCGGGGTGACACTGCCCATGGAAGCCATTGCATGGTTCTGCACTAGGCCCTGCACAGGCTCAGGTCCTCCTTGGCTTGTGTGGGGCAGCTCTGGCATGGTAATGTGGGGCAGCGTCTGTAAAGACTGGCCTGCCCCCTGAAGTCACCTCCTCACAAAGTCACCTCTCTGGCCATCTCCTATGGAGAAGCCACACAGATAAGATGCTAAAATCAGTTGCATCACTGATCTGCTCCAAAGGTACCAAAGGAGACAAAACCAGACCAGAACTTTTCCATGAAGGGGTGGCTTTGGCTGGCGGCTCCCTGAGCTCGGCTGCTCCTCGGGCTATGCGAGCTGCAAGACGCAGCAAACACCACGGCTCTGCCGGTGTTTATTCTACACACCAGGCAGGAAATTTCCATTTCATGCATCACTCCCATTCCATACCGAGCTGCGAAGTCAGTGCTTTACACCTCACACAAAGCCAGAAGGAACTCTAATTGCTTTGGTGTTGCTCTTGTTTGAGATCTCGGCTGAGGCTCATTGGGCGCCAATGCTGTTTGCTTTCCAGCAAAGCTCAGCTCCTCGAGTGAGGAGCAGAGACAGGGACCTGAATGAAAAGGCAATCTAAGGCCTCCCATTATTTTTGTTTTCTTCACAATGAACGTTGATTCTATCACACTCTGCTGGCTGGGAAGCCCAGACAGTGCCCAGACAATACCATTTTTGTCAATGCCCGGGGCAGTGATGCTCAGCACCAGCAAAGGCCGCAATCAGCAGAGCTGGCTCCATCCTGGACCGGTTACAGGCACACAGCAGCCAGGATCACCTTTACCTCCACTGGCTTTTCACAAGAGACCATGGTGGCCTCTGCATGTCACCTGCAGCCAGGAGCACGCTGGCACCCGCTCCCCAGTGCCCAGGAGTGACACCGTGCTGGCACACCTTCTCATGCAGCATTTTGACTTTTCCCATTATCAACTCAAAGAGGACAGGAACTTGCTGGCCTGTCCCATGCAGGGGTTACAAGTACGGTGCCAAAATTACTCCCAGAGATGTTACAAACAAGCGAAATCACAGCAGACAAAGTCCCTCCATCCCTCAAACTTCATGGTGTTTCTCGTGGGTCCAGTCATTGCAGTGACATGAGTCAGAGGTGCTTCATCGCCACTTCCCAAGTTCCTGGACATGCTTAATGACAACAGCACTCAGGAAGCAGTGTGGCACCAAGGCCACGGCAGAGGCAGCTGTGAAAAACACGTTGTGCTGCTTATGTTCCACAATCCTTTTCCTCCCTTCCCGGAGAAAAGAACTAAACTAAATAACTCCATGCCCCATTTACTTCTCACCTACCTGGGGCACAGGAGGCATCCCTGAGCTCTTCCTACGAGGCGTGCCGGAGGGATGCAGCAGCCCAGCAAGCGGGGGGAGGATGAATCAAATAATCACATTTAAAAGAGTATTTTCTGAGTGCCAGGAATGCTGGCAAAGGAGAACTGCACACGAAAAGCTGTTGAAAAGGGCCTCTGAATAGTTCTGTGGGTTTGATGTTCTGGTTGCCATGCACATCAACACCGCTGACACCGCACCAAATGGTGGCCAGAAAAATCCAGTGTGAAACAAATAACCCACCAGCACGGCCCGCCAAGCGATCTGAGGGAAGCAGCACAGAGACGGCGCCGGCCAAAAGGCCTCTTAAGGAAGAGCAGAGGAGTTCCCAAAGCTTTCAAAGAAAATCTCCAGCCTGAGAAAATTTCCTGTTTATTTCCAAGACTTCCCCATCTGTGACAGTACTTCTGCGGGCGATCTGGAGCACCAGCCGCAAGGAGGGCCTGCAGCCATGTATTGCACAGCTCTGCTCTCCTGTGACCTTCCCACCACAGCAGGACAGCCCCGCGACAGCCTGGGGACCACCGCAGGAGCCACCGCACAGTCCCGCTGCTTGTTCGGTACTTAGGGAGTGATGTTCGGTGTGACAGCTTGGGGGAGAGCCAGCCACCAGCCATGCTCTCTGGCCGGATGCAGCCTGGCTCATGCCATAGCCGGTACCTGCACTGTGTGCAGATGCCCTGCTGTGCCCATGGCCAACACTGCGGCACTAGCCAGGGGAATGGAGATGTGCTGGTAACGTCTGCATCACACAGGCACCGACACAGACCTGCGAGGACGCAGCCAAGCGACAGCCCACACCACGGTTCTGCTCAGGGTGAAGGGCACCAGCGGAGATGGCAATTTCGCCACGAAGGTGATGAAGCCACCAACACCCTGACGTGACCTCAGGAAGGAAATGCAGCCGCTGAACCTCTGCCCATGAGAGAGTGGCTGGAGGAGGCTCGGCGAGGGGATCCCCAGTGTTGGGGACACCTCCTGCTCCCCCCACGCACGAGGCACTGGAACACCTTCCAGATGCCACCCAGCTCCCAGGAACAGACGGAGAGGCTGGTGACCTCTCAGGGGCTGCCAGGACAGGTTTGCTCTGGTTACGGCTAACCCCCTCTGAAGGGACATTTTCAGCATCACCAGGAGCCCTCCTGCCATCTGTGCTGAGCGCTGGGATTTCCTCCTTCCCCTTTGGGTGACGAAAGGCCAAGAAGGAAAGGCAGGTGTTAACCCAGGAGGCGCTCAGCCCACGCTATCTCATCACCACTGCCCTTTGGCTTGCAGCGAGCCCGCAGTGGAGGGCGCAGGCCCAGCTCCTTCTCGGAGTCTGCAACAGGCTCTCAGGCGCTTGTGAGGACCCGCAGACAGGCAGCCTCATTTCCCGGTGGGCTGCCCCGGTGGGCTGCCCCAAGGCGTGATGCCGCCATGGCGCAGGGCACTGCCACCCCTCCACTCCTTACCCTGCATTCCCTTGGCTGTCAGGGCTCGCCTGGCAGACACAGTCAGAGCTTTACTGCAAGCCCACACATCGGCAGGGCTGTTTTTAATTGAAAAAATAAATACAGGGGTCTTCATCACCTCCCTCTGAACCCCGCACCAGGAGTGAGATCTCCTGTTTCCATCAAAGCAGTTTTCCTTTCCATCCTGCAGGACACAGCTGCTGAGCTCCCTTCCCTCCTCACTCCAGCTCCTCAACAATTTTAACTCCTAATTAACTCCTAATCCCTGAACTCCCAAGGAAATTCTTGGTTACTTCCTTTACTGCCCTGCAGCCCCTGCACTGACAGGAGCGAGCGCTGCTCCTTCCACTGCAGTGACTAACCGGTCGGTGATGCTAACACCTTGCCCAGAGTTACTCACTCGACGTTACAGCAAATCCTGCACAACAACCTGAATGAACTGGAGCTGGGTTCTACAGCTCACAGCAAGAGCTGAGCAAGAAAGGGGAAATTCCCTGGATAACAACGCCTCCAAACCCCATTTGGCAGCCCTGCCGCGGGGACCGCTCTAGCTGAGTGCTGCTCTGCATTGCAGACAAACGATGGACACTACAAGCACCTACAGCCCCCGTTAGAAAGAGCCTCGTATGGAACAAAATACTCTTTTTGTAGGTAAAAATGATACGAAGCAGAAGCTGACGATAAATTTTTCCTTTCAGTTTTAATCAGGCTTCCTGTTGTAAAAGCTCAGCAGACAGTGACGCGAGACACTGCCTCCCAACTTCGGTTCACCTTTGCCGTTCCACCAGGGACGCCGTGTCAAGATTGTTCAGCTTTTTTGATGAGTGCTGCGTGGGTAACTAATGTGTAAATGCAGATACGTATAGAAAGCAGTTTTGACAGTGATGTATTGCAACTGGTTCCAGATGTCGGCGAGGGATGCTTGGCCAGGCACCTGGGGCTCGCCTGCCACGGAGCCGCACCAGCACCAAACCAGTCTTCAAATAGATCACAAGGCTTTAACTCTCCAATTATAATCTTATTAAACAACCATCACTCGAGCTTCTACTTCTCCTCTTCCAGGATGCCTACAAAATATCTCTGTGTTGTTGCTCACATTTTAATTTTAATTAAGGGGAGATAAGCTGCAATGCGAAGCTTAGCATTAAACCCCGCAGTCTGGCTGTCAATGGGAAACTTAAAAGCAAGCTGTTGAATCAGTCAAAATTAACCTTATATTAATGTTTAACATTTTTAATATCGCTACACCAAAACGTGCGCATTGCATATGCCAGATATTTAATTAGATATCCCCTAATTGCTAAAGTCAATGTTGAAATGGCACAAGTACTGCATCTCCCGTGGAAGACGGACACAGGTAGAAGGTTTGGAGCAAACTGCTGTAAAATCCCTGAGGAACACGTGTCCAGCCAGGATCTGCATCTGTTGTGCCAAGGGTTGGGCGATCAGCATGCACCAGTGTGAAACATGTCCCACCAAAACAGCGCTGCGGATCCCCTGTCCCCCTGCTCCCCGCATGGACCCTCCATCCTCCTGACCCACTAACAGGGTGATCTTAGACAAAAATAAAAATCCATTTGAAAACCCAAGTAATTAATCAGCCATATTCAATGGATAATTAACACTGACAAGGGGTGGCCAGAGGGGTACCAGGCAGAGGGCACAGTTCGGCCCGAGGAGCAGCATTTAACCTGGGAATGAATCAAGTGGCACTTCTCACAGCCCATGTGCTGGTAGATCAGCTCCAACATCAGCACTCAGCCTAAAGGGAATTCTTTAAATAACCTGTCTGTCTGTCTGCCTCCTCCGACACAACTGCACCCCAGTCGCGGCTCTCGGGGGATCGATCACCCTCCAGGCGCTCCCTCGGTGCGGGGTGATACCTGGTGCCTGCTCCTTGATGGAGACAGCTGCAGGAAGCAGGCGTGCTGCTTGCCCCGGGACAAGAAGCAGACCTGTGCTGCTGACCCCCTTGATCATGTGGAAGGGTTGAGGACACGTTTCAAACAGGAGGTGTGGTGTGGGGACCCACGCCATGGCGCTGCCGCAGCGCATGCTCCCCTCCCACCCAACCCTCTCCATCCCCTGCCACCCCGCGCCGTGCTCACAGCCCCCGTGATCAATAACCTTATAACGAGTAAACTGTTTAACTGGAGCCTAATCAGGTGTGTTGGGCCCGGTGTCACTGGGCGTATCGATTAGGGGGAAAGACGGGCTGACCAGTCTCTGTGACTTTTCCAGTTGGATCATCAAATTTATTTCTAACCTGCATTTAAATGATCAACCTGTAAAATTTTATTACCAGCACAGAATACACTAATGAATGGGGCCAGATAGCACTAGAGCCGTAAACTATTACTTCCTTTCTGCTTATAGGGATTCTGTTATGACAAACCTTTATTAGCCTTTTGCGGCATCCCATAAACCACCTGGAGCTGGGGCTGGGCTTTTCCTCCCTCTCCTGCAGCCAGAAGCACCAAGCCTGTTCTGGCCAGGACAGAAAGTTCCAGGGGCATTGTGATGGACCACTGAGCTTTTCCAATGACATGCTCTGCATTTTGAGACAGGGAGTAGGAACTGAAGGACCTTTTGCTTCACTAAAGCAGAAACTGATAAAATATGGCCTTTCCCTGCAGTCAGTAAGGCTGCGAGGTGACACCGACACCTCACAGGCAGCAGGGTAATGTGCACGAGCATCCCGGTGTGAACAGCCATCATCCTCACCAAACCTCACCAAGCAGCACAGCCTTCTGCTAGGCTGTGTGACAGGGACAGACATGAGGACATGGCTCTTCCAGCACACTGTTGCTCTTCCCCAGCCCTTCCCGTTCTTTGGTACCTCTGCACGAGGAGCCAGCAGCACTTCTAGACTCAGCTTGAACGTTAATTAAAGCACTGCATTAATTTTTACTCTGATTTTCTACTTCATTTTCTGTGTCCTGGCTAACAAACTGGTCAGAAGTTGTGTCTGGAAAATCCCAACATGATTTGGGCAGCTAATACCTAGACGGAATTCTGGGCAAGTAATTAAGATGGTTGGATAATTGCAAGGAATGTTAATTCTTCCCGGCTTTGTAGTTGAGAACAACGGAGGGTTTGCAACCGAGCCCCTGTCAGATGTCACGCGCCGTGCGGAGAGCGAGTCGGGGAGCGCGGGGCCCAGCAGGTACCTACACGTGTGACAAACCCCTACTGAAAACTCCCACTATTCTGGGTGCTCCATTGCTGTTGGGGACCTTACCCTGCTTGAGGAAGACGAGGATGATTACGATGTGACTGGCAATGGGGATTACAGGTGTATCTCTTCCCGAGGAGACACGTCCCGACTCAGAATACCCTGCAGTTTGAGGGAGTGTTCAACGTCCCTTCGCCAGCCCCCAGCTCTGCATGAGCTGGCCGCCCCATGCCCCTGGCACCACTAAACGCACCCTCCCCTCCTGCACTTGTGCACTGGGGTGGGTTTGCTGCGCTCATGGCTGCAGGGACAGAATTCACCCACCCAGATGGACCACTGCCACCTGCAGTCCCGTCCCAGTCAGCAGGGCAAGGCCTCCCCCTGCACATGCTCCAGCCTCTGTAGTACCAAAGTCGCTAAGGCACATGCACGTTTCGGAACTGCCATGTGCACCCAGACCACAAATTAGCAACACATTTAGAGAGCCATCCATATACATCTCATTCTAGGTACAATACCGCATGAGCTGAGATTCAGGCTTCAAACAGACAGGATGTAAATGCAAGTAGGAAACATATTTGGAGGCAAAGTTGGGAGCCCTTTTTCCCGCAGAGAATCCTCAGTGTGGAATGGCCTGGCAGGCAGGTTCAGCCAGGCAGAAAGGCTGAGATCATTCAAGAAGCAATTAGAAAGCATCGTGTGGGGAGTGGAGTACTTAGCGGGGAATGCACCCTGATGCTCCGATGGGCTTTTACTCAATTTAACAACGCATCTCGCAGCCTTGCAGCCTCTGGTACCCTCTGGTACCCTCTCCTCTCGCCTGGGCAGCGAGTAAGGAGGAACTTTCCCCAAAGATTTTTTGAAAATAATTCCCCAGCCTGTGATGGGGGGAGCGGCAGCGGGCAGAGGGGGCACCTTGCGTTTCATGAGGTGCTTATGGTACGGATGCCCCTGGGTGGAACTGGGACAGCTGCCCTCCCGCCGCTGCGCCTGTCCTGTGGCATGAGGGTCTGGCCCGGCTGGTGACGCAACAGGGGGCACGGAGGGGGACCAGCCACCACCTCCCTGTCTCACACAGGGCTGCTGGGACACATCCAGTCTCCTCAGGCACCACCGAGGTGCCAGCTGAGAGGACTGCTCTCTTGCAGCGCGCGGGAGAGGAGCAAAGCCAGGTTCAAGCATTGGGCACCGTCTGCCACCTGCCTAGAAATGGCACTTGGAGCCCAGTGCTGCTGAACGCCACAGAGATGCCTGTATCCCGGTGACACGTGGCCCCATGCTGTGACTTGAACTAACAAATATTCCATGATCTGGATGTGAAAATCTACAAATGGAAATTACCACGGGCACACGGTCCTTCGCCAGCCAAGAGGCAGTAAAAGGAGTTAAGAGACACTGAGGAGGCATGGTCGCTTATCACAAATATTCTCCAGAAAAATAATAATAATCATCAAAAATTGCATTTTAGGACATCGACATTAAGAATATGCTGCTTTAAAATGTGCTCTTTATCGCAGAGACAGCATGAGTGTACGCCATGTGATGGAGCAGTTGCTATGGTAATGCTCTTTACTGAACAGCAGCCTAAACAAGTGCATAAAGCTCATTTACAGCACACCGTGTGCGAGCCCGTGGCACTCGGGCAGCGCGCTGGCACAGGAGCACTGGCCCCAGCCTGCGGCGCTCTCAGACTCATGTAAATCTAGAAGGCTGGAGCCTTCTGCGGGAGCAGGGTACAGCCCGCTTTACCCCCAGGTACGTGTTGGTGCTGCAGGGCCCCATCACTGTCCCCATCCCCAACCCTGTCCCCACAGGACGTGCCCCAAGGACAGCGATGAGCTGCAGGACAAGGAATGTGCCTGACAAATGTCCTGCCACCCGTTCCCTTGCCATCCTGCTGCAGAGGGGCCGAGGGGTCCCTGCAGGGATTCCCATAGCCCATAGCAGAGTGGGCGTCCTCGCTGAGGCCACCGGTATGGCCAGCCCTGCTCTGCCACCCGCACGCTGCAGAGGTGCATACCCTGCAGTCAGGTCCTGGTGCACAGGGCAGAAAAGCAAAGCTGTGCATTCCCAGAGGCCTTCGAAGAGAAGCCCTGAGACAAAGGGTGGTGGGACACCCCAAAGGGACAGCCGTGGCACCTTGTGCCCTTTATGGCAGTAGGACAGCCGTGCTGTGATCCGTGGGAGCAGGGCAGGGACAGTTCTGCCCTGATCCGAGCACCAAGGGTGGGTGGCAGGGCCGGCCTCTCCGTGACAGCCAGGAAGGGACCCACCACATGGCAGGGCCACAGTGGGGAGGCATGAACGGCCGTCAGCCAGGAGCAATGGCAACAGTCCCCTGTGCACCGGGCCCAGAGCACTGCTCGCAATGCATACACACACATCCATGCTGCACACGTGTGCCTGTGTGCACGGGAGGATGCTCTCTGCTGCATGGCCGGGGCTGCTGGGCAGCAGCAGGAGCAGCTCTGGTGAACGGGCACCCCAGGCACCCCCGGGCTGGACCCTCCCTCCATCCCAGCCACGATGCCTGGCACCTCCAGTGGCCACCTGGCTGCACTGGGGCTGGGCCCTGCCCTTGGAACCACGGCACCCGCAGGGTCCACCATTCAGAATCACTCTTCTAAAGTACCATAGCACAAAGAGGCCACCAACCCAAGTTTGTGTTCTGCCACTATTTCCAAAACTTGTTTGCAAACATTACATTTTTATTTTACTTATTTAGGGAAAATTACACAATTCTTCATAGCACAGTTTAAAAATAACTCCACTATTAATGCAGGCCCTTTATTTAATCACTGGCTAATTTACTCCTGACAGAAAGTAAATTCCACTATTTTCTGTGAGGCTTTATGAAATTGCCATCATTTTTAATTAATTCTTAATTAAAATATATTACACCACAGCTTCTACCCATCTCTCTTGATATTCTAACATAATCAATTCAAGACCATTTACATATCATTAATTAAAAGCCTTCCTCTCTCATCCTTAAAATCATAATGAGGCTCTATTTCTCATTAGCAGCCTTTAAGGGATAAAATAACAATACAGACAAGAATGAATGGTAATTTCAAAAACCTCTCTTCTGCTCCTGCAGCCCCTCGGACTGGACAGCGACATCCCTGAAGTTGGATGCTGAAGGAGTTCCCCCATGCTTGGCAAAAATAAATAACCCACCACCACACCTCAGCCCCAATAAACATCAGCCCCCAGTTAACCTCTGGTCTCCATCTCCTGCCCCCAGCCCCTCCGGCCAGCACCCAGCCAGCGTGACCCAGAGAGGGGACCTGTGCCTGGTGCTGGGCGAGGCCACGGGCATCCCCTCGAGCCCCCAGCCCACCCCCGTGCCTCTGCCTCAGTGCCCGGCAGAGGTGGGACGCATGTCCCAAGCAGCTCTGTGCGCAGCACCAGCCACAGGCACCGGCCACATACCCCCCTCGAGCCTGAGACCCCACTCAGGGGACGGCTTTGGCCCCAAAGCCCCACAGCCAGCAGCAGAGCGGGCTGTAGCTCGCCGGCTTCTGTCCAGGCCACGACTCCCACACTGCTGGCAACTGCCACATGCAGGAATGGTTCGAATCCTGAGACATTAAACACACACAAACTCTAATTCTACGTGCTGTGGTTTCCGAGCACCCACGGGTGCCAGGACGAAACCCAGCCCGCTGGTGGGTGCCAGAGAGAAGGGCTGAGCCAGGGAGAAGCGTTAACTCTCAGTAATTAAACTCCAGAGCCGAGGTACGCTCCACGCATTCATAAATGAGCTGTGATATATGCTGCTACTGTAAAGAATTACCACTTATTGATAACGAAAGGTAAAAATTAACCACCTATTCAACGATTCTTTTCCTCTTCCCGAAGTTTAAAGCCACAGATGTCTCAGGAAAGATTTACTGCAACTCCTGCCTTTTAACCCACAACTTCTAGTATCTGGCTGTGAGTTGGGGCATTAATGCAACTTCCACCGTGATTATTTTTATGATTAGTGTGAAATAAAATTTCATGGCGTATCTTTTGCCTTGAGCAGCCGGGACAATGACTGCCTTTTTTACACTCAGGAAGAGGCTGAATTAAACCTTAATTTGTTATTACCTTCTTCTAACACAGTTTATTATTCACAGCAATTCCTGGGCAGACCCTGAGCAGGGAAGGGAAGCAGAGCTACTATCAGAGAGTGACAAAAAACAACACAAGTAATAGACAAAAAATCAGATCTATGTCTCGGGAATGTTATGCAGAGTTATTGTCACCAACATTAACGATATCTAGGTGCTGCATATCAGGCAAATCAGATTTATATCACTGTCTTCTGCCAATTGCAGGTGCTCCACCACAACTTGTCAAGACAGCCTGTCTGAGTCTTCACACGTCAGACAGAATCACAGCACTTGGTGTTTTGGTCTGTTGACAGCAATTTATTTTGATGTGTTGTCACAATACGGAATTCTTCGAGGCTCTGCACCACGGTGCCAGCGAGTCCTACTGTACTTTCCTGCTGCCAGATGCTACAGGTTCGTAGAGGGAAAAAACACTGACAATTTATAAAAAAAGGGGGGAAAAAAGAAAAAAAATAAAAAAGCAATTCTGTAAGTGTTGGGAAGATGTTGGAGCCCAACGGTGCCCTGTGAGCACAGACAGGGTGGGGAGCCCAGCCCGTGCTGCGGGGATGGGATGGGCACTGCTGGGGACCAAGGGATGGGCTGCTGACTCTGGAGGGGACCCTGCCCTCACCCACCCGCACCTCATGGCACCGGTCCCACTACTTATGGAACCAAGCGAGGCACCGGACCGTGGACTTGGGTGAAATTTCACTGACTGTCAGCAACTGTCACACCATGGGCACTGCCCCGTCCTCCCCTTGTCCCAAATGTAGCAGGGTACCGCAGGCACCAAGTCACAGCCCCACCGCCAAGCCAGAATGAGTCCCTTGGCTTCAGGACAGTGTTTAGGACTTGACTCCTCACCTGCTGTTCAGTTCCAACACAAACGGTTTCCACTGGGGGCCGGTGCCGGTGAGCAGGGGATCCTTGGCAGGGAAAGGCAGCAGCACCAGCCCATGAGTCCCCTCGATTCTGGAGGCACTCGTCCCAGGAGCAGCGTACCCCCACTTCCCTGCCATAAGCACTGGGTTCAGGTTTGCTGGAGGCGGCTGTGGAACAGGCTTATAAAACCCCAAACCGGCCAGGGAGCACACAGCCTCCCACTGCCACAACCAGGGGGGTTCTGACTCCTGAGCCACCTCTCTGGCTGCGGAGCTGTTTTGGGGTGGGTCTTCCCCCGGCCCCACTGTTCCCTGCCATGCGCCCCTCAAGCCCTGCCGCAGGCCGGCAGGAGCAGCATTTCCTGAGGAGGAAACCAGGCTGACTGCAAGTAAAACAAGAAAGGAAAACAGAGCGAGAGGTAAGTAATAGCGGGGAATTCTGTTCAAGGACTGCCTGATTAGAAACAACCACATTCATATTCAAACCTTTTAGAAGCCAAGTTGCCTTTCTCAACAAGGTGTCTCTGCGGATATTTGCCCTGCTTTGTTATGGGACTCCTGACACTTCTAATAGAGCTTCTAAATAAAAAAAACCCAGTGCATTTGTACTGCCAGGCAATAACCTTCACATTTTACTCTTCATTCATAATGAAAATTAAGGGCACATGACCTGCATGCTAGGTGGCTTCCAGGACCACATGCAAGCAAATCTATTCCTATTCTATAAATGTGGAGAACGTGTGGCAGTAAGCACTGCAGCCGTAAAGAGACCAGCGAAACACATCGGGGGGACTCCGGCGAAACATAACGGGCGCTGCTGGTGCCGCGCAGCCCCAACAACACCTCAAGAGGCCGCTGGCAGGGAAAGCCTTCCTGCGCTGTAGGAACGCCGCCTGAAAATCTGTTTGTGATTATTTTTCATTCAGAAATATGATACAATAAAGATATCGCTATTATTCTGTGTTTATACTGGTGGAAAAAATAACTAATGCAATTTGATCCTGTACAAAAGCACAGCACTCGCAGGAAAGAAGGCTGTAATTTGACAATCAACCCGCACGGAACAAGCCTGATGTGCTGAAGTGTTTATTCCAAAGGAAACACTTCCCGAGAATATTTCAGTGGAACGGGGTAACGAGTAGAGCACTGATACAAAAAATATCAGTGCTCAGGAAAGAACCGTCAGCACCACTTTGTACATGTCTGTGAATGGCCACATCAAGCAAAGAGCCTCTGGAAGAGTTGGCACAGCCCAGGGGCATTCCTGGCATTCGCTGGACCATGTGGCAGCCCCAAGGGAGCCCAGGCCCCTCCGATCACCCCGCTGCTGGGAGGGCAGCGAGAACCAGGAACGTACTGGGTGGCAGCAGGAGAGCTGGATCAGGAGCTGAGCTGGTCTGGGAGAAAGGGGATGGCTCCCTGGGATGTGGCCAAGGTGGACACTATGCACCAGGAGTCCCGGGTTTGCTCAGCCGGGCAGGAAAGCAAGCTCCCCATGCTATGGGGAGCCGGTTGGTAATAGGAGAGCCTTTGCCCTCCTTCTTCCTAGAGGAAAGGCTCCCGAGCATCCTCTCCAGCTCTGTGGCAGAGCCTGGCAGGCTCAGGTCAAGCTGACACCACGGCTTTCTCACTGCTGCCTTTAAACAAGCTCCTCCACAGCTCCTCATACCACGGCTGCTGTGCTCTGCCAGCCAAGGGAGCAGAGAGTGGGGGTACAGCTGCTGAGGCTGGTGTGCTCCCAACACCTCCCAACAGAACCCTGGGTGTGTGAGGAGTGAAAATCTGTGTGAGGAACAGCAGGCACATGTAAGCACTATGAGTGAGAGAGTTGGGTCTGAAGACTTGGTTTGGGCAACCTGCCACTCGATCCTCGTATCCCAGCGATCACTGTGAGCAAATGGAGTCAATGACGCGGACGCCAATTAACACATGCCACTCCGATTTGCTTTTCTGTGCCATACTTTATTAAACACTTTCAGATGTAATTGAACAACATTGTTACACAATTAAGCACCATCCAGTACTGCACTTTAAAACAAAAGCTATGACAGTTCTGTACTCTATTAGCGCTGTTAGATACTGTGTAATGTAGTAAGTAATTAAAAGCTAAAACTACGGTACTGTAACAATCCTAATCAGACTCCAATTCCTGTAGCAACAGAAGTATATTAATTTTTTAATACAATGCAGTACCTCAGCATTATCCTACAAAACCTGCATGTTCCCTGCCCCAAGAAGAGCCAGAGATGTCCTCTTGTTGTGCTGGCAAACGTGAGCTAATCCACAAGGGTGCCAGCACAGCACCAGTGAAGGGTAGAGCGCAGGCCCCACACCGCATGGGACAGGGACACTGCGCCCAGGGGGACCAATGCTAATGGCTTTCTCACCATATGCCATCACGCCCACCCGAGCACAGCCTATAGGGTGAGACCTGCTTCGTGGGCATGGCTGCTCCTTACACACATCCACACAAAACCTTCAGGGGCTGGTCCTGAACATCTTGGTCCTCACTGCTGCCCAGAAAGGACAGTGTCTGTTCAGGTCTCAGACCCTTACGCTAAGTACAAGAGCTGTTCACAGTGCTCGTTCTCTGCCTTCTGCACCAAAGGATGGGATCTGGGATGTTCAGCAGAGAGATGCTCTTCATCCAAGGCCAAGCAACATGCGCTGCACCAAACCTCAAAACCTGCACAGTTCACTGGGAGCATCACAGCCAGGGCTGGGAAACCCGAGTTTCAATTTGCCTTTTGCCAGCAGTGTGCTCCTGGATCCAGGGAAGAAGGCGAGAGCTGCTGAGCCTCAGAGCCTCTGTGTACCCCAGGAAAGCTCAGAGCTCTGGGCTGTGCCTCCCACTGCAACACCCTGCTCCAGCCCTCACCACAAGCTGCGCCAGCACCGGGAGGGAGCGACACATTCTTCCCTCAGAGGATGGGGAAGGAAGCACCGGGAGTTGGGGAGATGTAATTACAACACTGCAGATTAGTGGGATGAGCAGAATTGAAGCACAGACAACAAAAGAAGGTTCTTTCTCAGAAAATCTGCTGCAGAAAAATAAAAGAACTAGAACAAAAAAGAAACCCAACCCAAAGAAAAAGCCCACCCCTCTCTGGTCTCTGCAGGCTTTGGAGCACCTGGGATCAAAACCCGAGACAAGTGCAAAACAATCTGAAGTCAAAGACTGATGAAATGCCACCAGAGCCCCATCCTCATCCCTGGCTGGCTGCTTATCCCTGCCATGTGAGCCGATTCGGATTGGAGTGGATGAAGCAACAACTAATGCAACACTGCATATTAATGCCCATCAGCCTCCACAAACCCCAGACATATTTGCATTTGAAAGTTAGTCAGGATTCACACTCCCGGTGTCTCGGGAACAGCACTACCACGTTTATGTTTAGTGCTGCATGATTCCTGGGCGTTGTGACCCACAGAGCGCTTCATTTACGGCGTGTTTCAGTATGAGGTGGGCACACAACTGGACTAACGCTGGGGACACGACACAACGCTCAGCGCAACGTCCCTGCTCAGAGGCAGGAACGCTTCCTGGTTCTGAGATATTTGTATTCTATGGGGATTTAAATTCAAAGCTACATTTTTAAAAGCTAGTATACACACTCCTGATAGGCTCCCATTACATTTATTCTGCAAGTTTGGAGATTCAACCCATTAGAACTTTGAAACTGTGCTACAGACACTACTGCATCATAGTTAAACTCCAGCTTGTGTATCCACAGAATGGGATGAGGACAGAGACTCTAACGGAAGCTAAGGAGAGGCTTAAACAAAGGACTACAACAAAGTGTGAATTAATGGAGGCAATGCTAAGGCACATCCTGCAACTAGATAGAGGGCATGTTCTGTGGCCAGTCCTTCTTCTTGGAGGAAGAAATCCATTTGGTGCTGGTACAAAACAGTGTAATAAATTTACCCAGCGTTTCCATAGACCAGTGGGCACTCCAAGTGGCTCTGATAATCAGCATTCCTTGGAAAGACATTGGGGGCCATGGGCTCTTCCCTGGATCCTCTCCCTTTTGGTCATCATGCGCTGAGGCTGCTGGAGAGCATTCAGAGATGTGCAGACTGAACTCCACGCTGCCTGTAACTTTCTTATCAGCTACAATCTTCAGATTATTGAGCTGTGCTGTTAAGGTTATTTATAAAAACCCATGTCTGCCAGCCTTCCTCCTGAGGTACAGCGAGGATGTATTCCATGCACAAAGCACAGTCCCTGTCATGTTAGTCAGGACCAGGTACGACAGGACCGATGGAGAGTGACTTGATCTTTTAACCATGACTGTAATGAAGGAATCCGAATTCAGCCACACCCCTACACCAAATATTCCGGACATGAAAAGGGTCAGCCCTACAGACAGAGATGCATTGTCCCCAGCAGCCGGAAGAACGTGACCTAAAACACATCGGTGCACTCAGTGCCCCCAGCCGAGGGGACACAACCGCCAGCGACTGCAAATGCAGCGCTTACCGGCAGCAGTGCAGCACGGACGCTCAGCCACCCAAATGACCTTTTTTCCCTTCAACAGTCTTTTTGAAGCAAAATATGTGGTGAAGGCTTCTTGCTTAAAGAATATATGGGCTTATGTCAAATGCATCAGCCCAGGGACTGATAATTGCTCGGGCTGCGAAGGCACTGGGGCCAGGCACAGAGAATAAAACGGTAAAGGGAGTACTGCGGTTATTTATTAACTTTAGCCCCCAAAGCCTTGCTGTATTCCCAAACCACAGTCCTATTGGCATGAGAGGCTGCTGAGATGGAAATCTCTTAACTGCCTCTCCTGCTTCGGAGTTTGCGCTCCCCTCTGGTGTCGAGTGATGAGGTGGCTTTAATGCTTGCTGGAGGTACAGAATTTAATGCGTCCCATAAAAAAATCATGTACTGCCCTAAAAAAAGGCTCAAAATCCAACACCCCTTTTTCACTCAAGTGCTTCCAAAACAAAGTTTGTATCTGAACTCTCTCCTCTCCTGGGTTGGTGCCACCTAACACCAGTGGTAGGCAGCCCCCCAAAGCTCAGGTCCCCTGCACCCCCGGCTCCAGGGCTGGGGACCCCGCGGCTCCCTCTGTGGGGAAGGTGCTGAATGGCTATGCCAGCCTCACCAACCCCGCTCCTGGAGAAGTTCTGAGGTTATGCCTTGAGGCTTAGTTGGGATTTAATCGCTCCCTTGCCCTTCCACTGACACAGGGTGGGTCTCGGCTGCAGCACCCGTGGGGAGCAGAGCACTGGCTACAGAAAACACCAATGGGAATCGATGAAACCATCCAAAGTAACAAGGAAAGGACCCACTTTCACTCATAAGGACTCATTTTAAAAACAAAGCCAGCCACAAAATCTATGCTGCCACCCGTGTTGTTTGATGTTGACTATTGTTACGGAAATAAAAGGAATTTGGGATTGATGTCATTAAGAGGGAAGGATGAAAAATCTCCAAGACACTTGCAAGCACAGACATCTTTCTGATACACAAAATAAATACTTACAAATAATTCTGACTGGTGCTGGAAACCAGCCTGCTGGCTTTTGGAGTGGTTTTTTTACGGTTGTTGATTCTGGCTTGTAAGAGAGAAGTTCATCAGGAGGAGTGCTGGAAACCAGTCTTGCAATTACTTGCAAACATAGTCACAGTCTTTGGAAACTCCACCCATAGAGCTGCCATCAGTGTAGTTCATAATCCTAGATTTGAACAGCTTTTCTGACTGCAAGCTGTCTGGGTAATTGCTAAGCTGTCTGAGAGTTACTATTGAACTCTGTCCTTTTTTATCTCACTGACTGACTACTATTTGTTATTAGTCCAAGTAATAATAATATATTAATGCACATACTTAATACACAGAAGTATATGTTTGTATTGAAACTGCACTGCACTCTGCACTCTTAAGTGTAGAAAAGTACTGTGAGCAGAGCGAACAGTCATGCAGAAAGCCAGCTATCATCTTCCCAAAGGCCACACAAAACCACAGCCTCAGCGTTCAGTGATTCCTACACATGAAATGCTTTGCACTGACCAGTATGGTGGAGAAGTTTCCTAAATCACCCCTGAGCGAGCGACCCTGTGCTGCACCATGGTCTGGACGCAGCAGACCAGACCCGCTGCCATCCTACGTGGGTGTGAGATGCTGCCGGTCAGCAGGGAGAGCACTCCCTCCTCTGTTGTTGTTAAAGAATAAGGCTAATCTCTTGCCTCCATGTAGGAAGCCTAACGTCTGTTTATGCTTCTGAAGCAAAATACAGCCCAAATTTGAGGGAATGGGACACACTTCCTCCAGGTGTGGCATGGTGGTTGAAAGTCTGCATGTCCCTGTAACCCAAGGAATGTGGTATTTCAGCGGTGTCTATCTCACTCCCTTCAACACAAATACTGTCAAGAGTTTATGCATAATATTGATCACTCCAACACCACCTCACCTGGCAGAGTTCCCATCTTCAAAGAGAATACATGTGCACTGTACCCTGGTTGGAAGTTGGTGCAATCAGTTTACTCTTACAAGGAGAGCTGTGAAAGCTGGCTGAGGAAAACAGTTCTGGTTTGTTGACCTACACAGAAAGCGAGAAAGGACCTGCCTAGCACGGTGAAGCATCCTTCTGCAGAGGCGGCATCCTGCAGCATGCATCCAGCCTCTGCTCCCTGCTGAAGCCTGCCCACAGCTCCAAACCAACCCAGGGCAAAGCACAGCCATATAATGGGAGCAGTCAATAAGTTTAATTCCTTGTTAGTGAAACACCAATCAATAATCCAAATCAAGGGTTGGGTTTTTTCTTCCACGTTTTGTGACTGTTGTGATGGGGAAAAAAGGACCATCTATGCTGTCAAGAGCTGTTCTTTCAGCTACTACTTGCATGTGGTGGTTGGGCAGAGTATGGAGGAAGTTCCTGACACAGATGACCTACCAAGAGTTAACTGTGACTCTCGATATAAACCGTGCTCATTCATGTATTGCTCTTTAACCCGAATCAGGAGCTTATTTCTCACATTGCAGCATTTTTCCTTTTTGCCAAGACTCACCATTTTGTCTCCCATAAAGGCCCAGATTCCAGAATTATTTCATTATTTGACCCATTGCACCCTGCCCCTAAAAATGTATTTGTAGATCTCGTATTTGTGCAGGAAAGTCACATATTAAAATAGCAGAACCTCGTATTTTCAGTCAGTTTCATATGTGGAATTCTAGGCTATGTAAGATACAGAGCTCTTATTGACTGCTAGGACTATTTTGATGTAGGTCTTAAAAGTCCTTATTGTGAGGCTTTGATTCTTTTTTATTAATATTCCAGTGCAGAAGAACTGTCATTTTCTTCTTAAATTGGCCACTCCAACAACAAACTACTCCCTCTAGCAGAGGATCAACTGCAAGAGCCCAGCACGTTCAGAGCAGCTTGGCCGAGACCCAAATCCCCATATTGCTGATCGAATCCTGGACACAATCAAAACAGTAAAAGAGAAACCAGCATAAAGCCCGGATATTAAAGCTCCGCTGCACCGGCCTCGGTCAGTGCGGGAGCCCAACTGGAGGTGTGAGGGGGGTGTGAGCCAGGGGCTCCCCTGCTCAGGAGCGGGAGCGTGTGGCACTGCCAGACCTGATCCCAGCACACAGAGTCCTGATTACTGATGAATTATTAGATACAGCAATTTGTGTGATTTTAAAAAATACACAATTTGTATTCAAATATTTCATTTTCCAGGCTCCTTTTGCTGCAGAAGCAGTGTAACACATGCTTTCTTATGTAAATAACGCTTCAAAACAATCGCACGATAATTATTCAGTCCAAACCAAACAACAAATACTAATTAAACCGAAAACAGTGCAGCAAAGAGAAGCATGCAGAGGGCCTCGTGTCATTACCAGTCATTTTAACCTAAAATAATTCCTCTGAGTAGGAAGGTGCCATGGAAGGATCTCCACCTAACTTGTTGTTCTGTTATTTGCACAGTTTTAATAGGATTTTTCTATTAATCTGTGACAAACCATGAAATTTTATATTTTCACCATGACCAAGCCATGAAATTTGCCAACTTTGTCCATGATTTACACTGGGTCATAGTTATAAGGTCTGTTATGCTTTTTAACTAAATAACTACTGAAGCTTCCCCTTTGGACAGAATGAAGAATTTGCCTATAATTAAAGCAGGGATTGTTAACTGCTGGCAGTAAAAGTTTACAGCATTGTTTGACAGTCGCAAAGATAAGCCAGTAAAACCCTGGGATGCCGTGTCTACCTGCGCTTCCCACATTCCCGAACAATAGGGTTATATCTCTCAGCATCACGAAATCAATCTCAGATTAGGTAATGAAATATGCACCAGCCTTTTCCCAGAACCTTTGACAAATCACACACAATCCTAAATCTTCATAAATCACGATTAAAGACAAGTATATCATCACCAACGCATATATCTTCCCATGCCTGACCCAGAGACTAATGAGAAAAGGCCTAGACTATCTCATCTGATTAATTAATTCAAAATGTCTGCTGTTATTCAAATGTGAGGCTGGTATTATTTGAATAACACTTGACAGCAGTGCCTGAAGATATCATTTCTGATTTGTGAAGCTGCTGCTGCATAACTGATGATAGTTTATGAAAATGTTCCATCGAAGCTGCTTTTCTTGGCACAACTGTGAAAGATTTTCTGGAGAGAAGGTTTTTTTGTCAGTCGTTGATGTTGCTAACATTGTCAAATATTTCCAAAATCTGTAACATCTTGGAAGCCCTTTTTTCCCGAAGTCTTGCTTGAATATTAGTTTCTTCATTTTCTAAGAATTAAATATCTCAATATACAGAGATGTGTTTGCAGCAAGGCCAAAGGCAGCCAAATTCGACCCTTCCTTCCCACACTGCCTGTTCTTTGCCAGCTCAGAGGACAAAGCGTTGTCCCTCAGGGCCAGAGAAGGGCTTGGGGAACCAGCCACACCCGACCAAAGTAATTTTACTTCAGGTCCATGCTCAGCACTATGCTCGCAGGGGTATTTTTAAACGACACAAGGGTAGTCCCATAATAAGATGTGCGTGAGCATGAATTTTGACAGAAAACACCAAAAACAGCGATGTTGCTGGGTGACTTTGGCCAGTGAAGGCTGGTGTACCTGCAGCCATGCTTGGTGTTGCCAGACAGGGCTTGGCCATGCCAGAGCAGTTGGTCGTGTCTGCTCTGACATCCTGACAGGCAGAACCCTGCCACAGGGAACGAAACCTGGCTGTACCCCCGCCCTGCTGGGAGCCACTTGGGGAACAGCCCTGGCCCAGTTAACAGAGGCCTTCCAGTTAGTATGGCGGTCAAACGTAGTGGTGACCACCCGCAAGTTTTATGTCTTTCTCTGAAACACCAGTCTCCTCTTTCTTCCCAGACTGCGGTGCCACTGAAAAGCCAAAGCCAGACTGAGAGCCCAACACCTCCTCTGCCCAGTGCCCACAAAGGCAGGGACTGGCGGATGCCATTTCCCAGGGATTACCAGAGGAATCAAGGCTGCGACACTAGTGGTGTCACCAACAGCCAGAAGACACTGTGCCCAGAGCATGTCCCAGTGCTGGGGAGATCCCAGCCCCCTCCTGCTCACCCCACACAAGCACCTTCCTCTGCCCCAGGCCACCCACACCCCAACCAGGGGCCTGCTCTCGGTTTGCGGCCTGGAGAGCACATCTCACACAAAACTTACAGCAAAGGCTCTGGTGGTTTTTTCCCTGAAGCATTTATACATTGGAATGTGCTAGGACACTTGTCACGGGGCCTTCTGAGGTGCTGCTATTAGAAGTAATTTAAATTACAACTCTGCACTGATCTTTTAACAGGAATCTTCATTTCAAACTTGCCTTTTTTCCAGCAGCTAATGAAAATTAAAATTTTATTCTAAACATACTATACCACAAAACACCTACAACCCGTTACAATCAATTTTTTTTATTAGTGGATTGTGAATTGTGACGCCATGCTCCTAACAGTTTTAAAACTGTGCTATTCTGAAGCTGTGTAGCCATAAGCACTAAAAGAGAGGATGTAAAATGTATGGTCTAAAACGAATATAAATCAATCATTATGACAGAAGTAGCACTTATTTGAGAGTCAGAAGTGAACAAAATATTCTGTGTCAGCAAAATGTCTCCTGTCAAAACCTGCTCTTTAAAATTTCACTACAATGTGCTGAGACAAATGTCCTTTGCAACTCCGTGTAAGTAAGCATGTTCTAAATCTTCATAATTCAAACCTTCCCTGTTTTCAGGCGAAAAAGCAAGCTGTAAACAGTGGTATATTCCTGCTGATGAAGTAAACACGGCGCTTCCAGCCACGGCAAACATCAACTGCTGCTGCCTCCTCCATCAGCTCCGGCCCAGGACAGACAGCCCAGCCCCTCTGATCCACCCCTGAGGAAACCACGGGGAAGACACATCAACACTTTTATCCAAACTGCTTCTTCCTTAAGAGCGAATATTAAGCTTGTGAAGGTCGAAAGATTATCAATGCGAAGCAATATACTTGCACATAAATCACTTGGAATGCTGGCACGTGTCTCCCCTGCAACCCATGGGTGGGTGGGACAGGTGGTGCTTTATGCTGCACACCCAGGTGCCCATCCTGGGCTCTCCAGTTACACCAGTGACTCTCTGCCCCCACCACAATTCTGCCAAACAACATGCCAAGGAGGGAGCTGCTGCAACCTGTCCTGCTCCCATCCTGCATCCCATGGGATGCTCCACAGCAGCCCAGGTCTAGTCAGCAGTGTACTGTTTCCTTTGTCGTAATTCCCACTGCGACCTTAGCAGGATCCCAGCCCCCTTCCGCCCTCTTCCCAGACCCACTCATTCCCTCCCTCTATGCCTTTTTTAGCATGCTGTTTACCTTTGATTAACTCACATGCATTAGAGCCCAGTTAAATCTTACAACTAAGCTATATGAGCTAGTGACGTCTTTTTTTTCCCTCCCCTTTATCCTTCCCAAATGCACCACAGGTTCCCTACGAGATCTGCATTATGTCACTCTTCAGTATATAAAATAAAGGGCATGCAACTAAATCAGATCTCCATTCTTCCTTACTTGGGATGACAGGACGAGCTGAACACTTTTTAACTGGTCACACTGTTCGCCAGGCTGCCGCTACCTTAAAATACATAACATAGCAAATTTAAGACTTCAAAAGGGTAAATGACTGCAATTTATGTCGTCATACTCATGACAAAGCAACCTTTTCCATGCTGAAAATACTGGGGAAATAGACGTGGGGTCTTTCGAGCATGTCCCATGTTTATGGGAAAGTGAGAATGTAACAAAGGTTTTATGCTTACTCGTTCAAAAGAAAGACCATGGGGGTTTTCAATAATACATTTTAAACTGGACACAATCTGCCAGAGAGTCTCAAAAGGCAGTATACTGAAGGTCTGGGATCCATCACAATTCCTAAAAAAATCAAGCCCCAAAACAGAGGAGAGGACAAAGACAAAGCAATGGCTGTTGGAAACAACCTCTTCCAACTCAGGCTTCTATTTTTGCAACTGTATACATTAAAAAACCTGTTTGAAGATTAAAAATGCATAAAACTCGGAACTGACATTTATTTCCTGCAAAACAATCTATTTTTTCAGAGTGACTTTTTCCAAAAGATGATAAACTCCTTCTCCTTATGTTGTGCCTTAAGACATCATGTGCTTTTATCCTTTAGCAAAATATGAACCAGCTACTAGGCTGACAATGCCAAGAACCATGACAAAATGGATTATTAATGAGAAACTGATCTCCAGAACTCTATTAATTTATGTCTTCCTGTCGGATCCCAAAGATGTATCAGCCCTCTCACTCAAAGAAAAAAATGCCAACATTGTACTTTGTTTTAAAGTTCTGCTTAGATGAAGAATTCATTATCCAAAGCACTGTTGTGTTATTTCAGTCTTCTGGTAGAATAAAGATTCTTTATCAAATGGCTTAGAAAGTCGCTGACAAGTGCGAGGATCTTGCAAAATATATTTACATCAAAAATTCAATGAGGAATCTTGGAATTTTAGCCTTTTTTTTTCCTTTTCTCGGCAGCACTCCTTGCCTCATTCTGACCTGTCAGCACTCTGGAGATGAAGACCAGAAAGCTCCAGCTGTAAAAACCTGAGAAAAACTAACGCAACGGTGAACCGCTTTTAAAATTCTTAATTGTCCTAATTACTCCACTGCAAAGGAAAATGATCTAACATGTAAACAGAAGGAATCAGATTTCTTTGTCGAGCACAAACAGCAAACACATAAAATATCCTTTTAAGCCTCCCTGAAAAAAATCTATCTAATCTATGCTTATCATAATATTTATGAAATAAAAAACAGAGAGGAAAAATTGCTGTAATGTACTCTGGGTGACCTCTGCTTTCGAGAGAGAATGAAAACAGCCTTTTGCTTTTCAATCCCCATCAAAGTGGAGTTAAAGGAGGGACAGCATTCCCTTGCTCGCTGCCATTAATCATTGCTTTCTTCAAGCAAGTGCGTATTAATTTCTGTCATCCCAAACATCATCGAGTATTGTTACAGCACCGTTCACTCCTCATTCACCACCAGTTGTTACCAGTTTCCCTACACTGAGCAGAGACAGGGTGAATCGTGTGGATTTCAGTGTTAGAGGCCTTTATCCCTGGGGTGCTGACACCAATTAAGCCATTTCAAGAAGAAATGAGAACAGGCGCAACCCTTCTCTGTAACAAGAGCTTGCACCTAGCATTGGCAGGTTGCCATCCGCTGCTGCCTCGCACTACAAAAACACCCTGCCACAGCCCGGGAATTATACAGCGTGTTTACATTCCAGCTTCCCAGCACCCTGGCACATTTTTTCAGATCTCCAGTGCAAAAATGCGGTGCAGGGGATGGCACGGACGCTCTGCAAACAGCCCTCCCGGATACACGGCAGCTTTCGGGGGAGGTTTGAGAAGTAACCCAGCCTTCCCCCAGCACTGTGCTTTTTAATCAATTAAGACGACTGCTGGAAGAGCTGAGCGAGCACTGGGAGCACGGGCTTGGGGTCTTCTGCTGAACCCCAGCCTTAGACACACACATAAGACAGACAACAACAATTTTACCACTGCAATATGACAAATACCCTAAATGCAAAAATTAACTGAATCTTCCAGAATTAAGAGCACCATTCGGGCTGACTGGCAACCAGCATCCTTGCACTGCTGCCACCGCATCAGTTTTCGTTCGGGGGCCTGCAGGAGCTAAAAAAAATTGCACATTTCAAAAGAGTTACCTCAAATCCTTAAAATCAACACCTTTAATGAGTTTAATTAATATCATTCGTACACTGCTAAAGTGGGTGTAGAGATTTGTCAAACTCTCTGGCAATATTGTTGATTTTCTCTGACCGCTTTAGATCCAATCATTCTCCTTGTTTCAGACATTTACATCTGCTTTTAAGTTTTTATGGTTGCCTGTTGGCAGGCAGCAAAGTGGAGCTGTCGATGCTGCTGCAGAATAATGCAAGGTTTGTTATGAATTAAATATTAGAAACCTTAACGCAGCGGCCAATAAGAATTATTTGCCTTATTAAAGCAGCAGAAGACGCTGATTAAATTTTCATTGCATTGCAGTCTTTTTCCCATTTCTGCTTTCAATTCATCATTCTAATGTATGAAAGCCTTGCCGAATAATGGCATGGGGACTTAATTTCTGGAATGCAAATATGGCAAAGAAAATACCATAAATACCCTCCCAGAAAACATTAAACAGTCAGTTCTAATTAAGTGAATACTAACTAAGTAAATATTCTCTTAAAGGAAAAAAAAAATAACTCAAGATGTCAAGAATTCCAAGAAGGAAAGCACTAGAAATACAGGCACACAAAAATTATATGGAGCTGTGATGACCTGAATTTCACAAGAGGGAACTAACTACGTTTAAACAATCGAGTTTTCAGATACTGGAAGAAATTTGCCTATTTATCAGCACATACCAGGAGACACGGTCCTGTTTTGATTAACTGAGGTTGCAGCGCTCAGGTACCACGAGTAAATACACCGTAGTGCGTGACAGATGCAGCATGACTGCGCTCAGTCAGGTGATCCAGATGGGTTGGTTTTATAAAGCAAAACATGTTAATGCTCCTCAGTTTACTGGCACAGCACCCTTAAATAAAACCCCTTCAGTGGGGAAAAAAATAACCCTTCTCATGGCAAAAAAAAAAAAAAAAGAAATAGCGAAAGGTATCTGGAAATTCAGCTGAATTCACCAGTCAGCGACTGTACATCTGCACGAGAGGCAACGACAGGTATATTGAGGGAAAACGGTCAAACAAAACCCTGTAATCGTGTGTCCTGTGCTGAAGGTTGTTCACGTTTCTGCCTTAATGTGCATCAGGAAGAAAATGAACTTCAAGTATCCATTTCCCCTAGAGAAAATCTCTTCCCTGAAACTCTGCAACTAATGAAATGGGGATCTATAAATAGCAGCATCATTACCATGAGAGCACTCGCTTTGTACCAGTCCCTGCATCTGACCCTCTTTACACTAATAACTAGTAGACTTCAATGTAATTCCTCCATAGGATGATCAATATTAGGACAGTTAAAATGTGATGTACATTTAAACCGGGGAGTATATTTACTGACCAGGCTTGCTACAACAGGAGAACGCGCAGTGGGATCTCATGCTGCCTCTCCCTGCTCACACTTACTACGGAGTTCCTCATTGTCTGAAATGAGATGAGCACTGCTCTGCAACTTCTCTGGATGTTCTGGAGACGTGCGCGGTGACAAGACAAAAACCCTAACACACCTGAAACGTTCCCTGCTGAAATCTCTCTCGACGAACCTCATTGAAATGGTTACTTCGCTCCAAACCTCATCTACCGTAGCGCTGCTCTAGCAAACTCTTCCTTAAACTGTTGAATACAGTAAGTGAGCATTTAATGATTTGGAAACGTGGTTTGCTTCCAGTCACAAACCAGCATTTTCCCAGTGCAATAAACAGATTGTTTCAAAAAGTTAACCGATATTTAATTTCACTGCTGGTTGTAAACTGAACCACCCTAAAAGATAATGCAGTCCAGGAATCGAGGGGAAAAAAGGAACTATTAGGTGTCTATGGAATATTCTGCTACCGAATATAATTTATTGATACTGAGATATTTATGCTGCCCTTCATTAAAGGTAAATATTCAGTTACATTTGCATCTCCCACATACAAAGAGCTCAATTGTTCTGCTAATTTCATATCTCTTAAAATAAATATGATAAAACGTTCCAGTGGGTGGATGAGTTTAAAGGCTTTTATTCTCTGTGACAAAATTATTGATGACAACATATCATAAATGGCACTTACTCCATATACACATGTCACAAGAAAATGTAAAATATTAGAACAGTTATGCATGCAGGAACATTTACTTTTTAAATGAAAATATAACATCCCAATTTTAAAAACCATGTGGTTAAATCCAGAGAATGCATATAGAGAAAAGAGAGGACATGAAATTCCACATGTGCTTAAGCTGATTTTCTTTTTGCTTACAGGTACTACACATGTACTAAAATTTGCTTGACTTTATTTAAGCCACAAAATACACAGTCCACCAGCAAACTAAAGACAAATGGTCCGACCAAACAAAGCTTTCAGGCATGCTAGATGTCTTCCCTGTCTCCCAAAGGTACTTTTTTTTCCCCTCCTGTTTGCTATCACCCTTTAACTTATTAAATATTAAAATTGCCCAGAAATCTGCGTTCTATACCAAAATCAGCACCCAGCCAAAGAAAGTAAAATGTATTTAGAACATACTGGGATGGAAAATCCTGTTTGTGTGATTCAAACAGACTGCACCTCTCCGGAATACATTATCGTCTGTCGGAGGCAGTGCTGGTGGAAGGGTGTGTGAAACACAGTGCCCGCACGAAGACTTTCCTGCTACAATCTTGTTTTAATCATTCAGACATACCTCTGAGAGCCTAAAAAGGGATTATAGCAAATATCATGGGTTTTTGTATTTTAATACGATTAATATTATAAGACACACAAAGATATTTGAAAGCAAGGATTTAAGAGAAATAAGCTGAGTAAGTAAAGCTCGTAAAATGTAATCAACATCATATTAAAATACTGGGCACCAAGGTTGCAATGCAAGAGAAGAGGCAGATTTCTCAGCAAGGGTATGGGGATTGGTAACACGTGTTTACCAGGGCTACAAAAATTCAAGAAAATACACAAATTTGTCAATCCCTGCCAGGAGCTGAACTTCCAGGCACATTTGTAAATAAAATCAAAATTCTGAGTCCAGGTCCACGGCTTGGCCCTGCGCGGGGCCCGTGCCGGAGGCTCAGGCAGGGGCTGGACGCTTCCCACAGACGGGATTTGGAGAGTTTCAGAGTTAAATAAAGCAGATTTGTAAATGGCAGGATCCTCTCAGCAACGACGTGGTTCTTGCTCTGAGGCAGCCGATGGAGCAGAGCTGCTCAGCGGCACTTGACAACAGCAGTGCTCCCACAATTGTAACCCTCAAATCCAATCAATCGTTGCTCTTTGCATTTCAAGCAGCTCCTGGCTGCCACTGCCTGAAGATAACTATTTTACCACCTCTGTCATGCCTAATTAACAAGTCAGATGTACAATTTAGAAATTTTGCAATTAACCTGCTAAAATATTGCTGGAGGATGCTAATTGTTATGCCAGTTGCCATAAAAGCTCATTTGCATAACTTATGTGTGAAAAACAATTATGAGCGGCGTTCACAGACGCGGTCCACAAACTGCTCCTAGCTACGGATGAGAGGGCCACAAAAACACTTAATTCATTGCCCACAAAATTATGTTCCCCCTTTTCTTAAACAGCATCTGTTTTGTGAAGCTATATTCATAGAAAATCCCCAAATCAACAATTAGGAGCATATGTAAATGTGCGATTACAGTTCTTTTTCTTCCATTGACAAGTTCCCCTTCCCGTGCGCAGAGAGGAGCGATGCCGGCTCCCCGCGCCCCATCCGTCCCTCGTGCCCGCGCCAGCAGCGCTGGGCACTGCCAGGGAGCCGCCAGCCCGCCGGCAGCCGCGCTCCGCCGCCACTATCTGGTCCTCGCAGCGGATCACTGGGGGCCACTTTAACAACAAAGAAGCTAAAGTCAATTGTTTCTTCAGTGAATAGGCTTCTGTTCTTCAGCATATATTTACCCAGGCGTTCAGGGCAGATTTTTACCATTAAATCGGAGTCTGTAGAACATGGTTGTTGTACAAATATTTACATTAGTGCTGACCACAGCCTTACTGCGGCACTCGCAGGGAACCACATTCCCGGTCTGGAGGCCCGAGTCTCGCTCCCGGCGTGGAGCCGGGATGGCCGCTCCCCCCGTCTGCACGTGCAGAGCAATAAGCTAATTTCATCGGACACGAGGGGCCGGCGTTTCCATCAGGCCCCACCAAGCTGCAGTCTTAGGGCAGAAAAACAAATGCCCCTTTATTTTTTCAGGGAAAACAGGACGCAGACTGTGTATTATTTCAGGTTTCTTTTCAAGTAGGCAGTTTGCTCAGCAAGTGCTCACAGCCCATTAAATATGACCAAACTAAATCAGAACTTGAGCCTGGAGCCCCACAAAGCACAGTCGTACGGGCCAGCACCAATGACATCACGTCATTGCACAGCAAGACGATGTTGCTTGTTCCTCTCCAAAATATTAGATTTAAAAGTTACATAACAATCATGGTGATTAAACAGCAGCTGTTATGATAATCAGTCAGTAAAAGGAAATTGATTTGTTTAGTGCTAGCAACTACAATATTATTAGACTCTCAGTATATTGAAAGGAAGAAATATTTCCTTTATTGAACACAAAATGCCATAAATTTAGGTAAACCGAAATTAGTTCATGTAATACACTGACATCCAAGAATTTATGTATATAGAGTCTATCATTTAATTTTCAGACATTCAATTTCTATACTTGGTCACAGTCAAAAGGTCAAGAACCAACAAGTCAATAAGTTCCCAAGCTCCACATCGATATCACGTCACTGCCCTAACAAGTGGAGAGGAAGTAAGAAATAATTCACAAAAAAACCCTCAGCTGCCTATGGAAGATGAAATTTCCCCCACTACCCTGTGCAAGCATTGGGCACCAAGGGAGCCGCCAGCAGAACCAAACCCTTGGCTGCACCAGCGGACTCGGGGGGCTGCAGTACCTCACACCCAGGTGCCCGCCGTGCCCTCCTCGGGCTTTCCTTCCCCTCTTCCCTCTTCCCCCAGTGCAACAAAGGAAAGAAATACGAGGGAGAAAAACTGATAGTTCCCACTCTATTTGAATAACAAGTGAAATCCTAAAAATGCCTCCACTGCATGTTATTACCAAGTGTATCACCAGGTTTTATAGTGACAGGACTGTGCTATAATTTCTGAGAAAACCTCGGCATAAAACTCCATAAACCCAACCACTCCTGTAATGTATCACCTTATCTAGTGCACAATCATTTCCACAACTTTTCATGTTAGTATAATTTGTTCAAAAATGGTAATAAATACATCCTTGAAGTCAAATAAGAATCATTGCACAATCCAGTGTAACTTGTTCTTACCAGTGGCAGTTAATCATGCTACCAGAATCTCACTTGAAAGAAAATAAGCAAACATTTGAGTGTTCTGTAATTACCAAACTCACTAAAAGCACACTTACTTCTTTAATCAACAAATATATGAAAGCAGGCTTTAAATACCCTTTCAAGTGTGCCATCCTGGCTGTGAACAGCTATTGCTGAAGCAAAGCAGCGATCCCATCGGCAGTGAGCAAATGGACTCTCGCTGCGCTCGGCAAACGAAGTCAGAAAACCCTGATACCCTTTTGCTAGAGGTCTAACCATGAATTATAAAAACAAACATTCTGAGTGAAAGCCAAGAAAAGCAGGCAGCTGAGGAAAGCCTAATCTCTTTGCCTCCAGGAGGGAAGGCTGCGCTTGGGCTCACCCTGATCGAATGGAGGGGATATGGATACTGTACGAGTGCTAATAGATTACTTCTGTAACGATTGGAATTACACCCAATCCTTGATTCAACACACAGCACCAACTTAACACAAGCTCCATGAAAAAACCTGATCCATCCTATTCCCGTTTTAAAGACAAAGTGAGCACTCGCATGGCAGCAGAGCCCCGGGTTTGCTCCCGCCGGGGTCACAGCTCCTCTCCTGTCTGGAGCGGGAGGAAGGCTCCTTCCTTCTTCTTGCATCAAACCCAGCAGAGCTGGGCTCTCATCCCCAGCACCCTCTCCTCCCAAAACAATGCTGCCGGGGTCTACTGCTACCACCAAAGTTCAGGATGGCCACAGATCATTGTCCTTATTTAGGCCTTTTGTTGAGGAACGTGAAACTCAGAATTAGCAGCTGGAAACCAGTGGCACGTTCTTTTGCTCTCTGTGAGACGCACTGGTGCGGTAGCTTCAGGAGCTGTTTTGCTCTTCCCAGATTCAAAATGGCTAACTACGATAACTGAAGTTCCTGAGATATAAATTGCTGATCAGACCCTCTGGGCCAACCAGTTCAGGAGCTCTTGGGAAGCGAGGACAGAATCACAGAATCGTAGGGGTTGGAAGGGACCTCGAGAGATCCTCGGGTCCAACCCCCCTGCCAAAGCAGGCTCCCTAGGACAGGAAGGGCCATCAGGCTTTAAATGAGACCCACACTAGGGAGCTTTTGTTGGTCAAGAGCTGGGAAGGAGGCCGGGGAGGGCGACTGAGGAGGGCTCGCAGCTCCCGCGGGCACCGAGGGCCAGAGACGGCGGGCAGGGACCCGCAGCACACGTGCTGCTTGTCCTGCGCTGACGTGAAAACCCCTGTGGCTCCGGGGAAACCGCGGTGGTTTGTGTCTTATGTGGTTCATGTTAAAAATTTCCCAACAGTGATAGACTTCAGCTGCCAGGATCAGGGCGAGCATGTGCATCCAGCATGAACAGCCCCCGCACGGAGCTCTGGGGGATTTTTTTATCCTTTTTCCTTTCTTTTAAATAACTATTGGGGCTCATAACAAGCACTGTCACTCCAGCACTACTCCCCTGATTGACTTTGCAACAACGATCTGTGGAGGAGATGGGCACACAAACAGCAAACATTCTGCAGGCACTCAGGCAAACAGGACTAGAGAGGCTTGGGTCGGTTTTGTTTTGGTTTTATTTTTTGATAAATTTTTCTTCAATTGCCAGGATTACTTCTCTGATATTTTGTTAACAGTATTATAAAAAGAAAACCAGCCATGAAACTGTAGTAAAGCAAGTCCAAGGCTAAATAAAAAACACACACAGACAAAAAAACCCAACCAACAAGCAAACAAAAAATCCCCCAAAACAGGAAAATCTGAACTAAATCAGAAACTCTTGTCTTTGAGCATCCTAATACTGCAGAGGTCTCAGCACAGTGATCTTACGTATCATATATGCTTTAATAAATAGGTTCAATGAGTTGAGTTAAGGGCAGAGTTTAACTATTAACTCCAAATTTCCTCGCTCTTATGGCTCTAAGTCAATCCCTTAATGTTACTTTAACGCAGTTTCTGGCAGTTGAGTAAAATCTATGGTCAATATTACAACCCTTCCTTCCTAAATGAAGGGAAATAAACGTGTGATTTACATAAGAAACGATGGGCAGTGCCCTGAGTGATAAATGTCCCAGGTCCATGGGCCAGGCATCCGAGCTGACCGTTTGGCTGGAGCTGGTCAGACCCTCATCACCCCAATCCCAAAACCAGCAGAACTGGCAAAAATACCTCCAGGCAGCCAGAGCACTCAGCACGGGAGCGGTGAGCAGTCAGAGAGGCTGTAATACAAAGCTGTAAGATATATCTAAAATAATACCACAAAAATCAGATGACACAAAGAATTCTAATACTTTCCTTTTGTTAAGATACAGTAACTGAGAATACAATGAAATTCTTCATGTTCAGTATCTCCCATTAGATCAATTAATATTCAGAGAAAGGCTTTAACATGAAGTTTAAATAATCATAGAAGGAGAAAAAGAACCACCAATGTTCTAGAAGCTTCTCTAGACCTTTCAATCAATTTTATTTATATGCAAAACCAAGAGAAACTCAGAAAAAACAAAGCTCCTCCTGATGCTAAAGCTCTCAATTTACTGACAGGCAAATGGCTTCATGCTGCCACTTAATCTCATTTCTTGCATAATGCCCTCTAATTAGCATATCAAAGTGAATTAATACTTCTAGGGCATTAGCAATGGGAAAATCTGCTCCAGGCTTCACAATAGCAGTTAAGCAAGAGCCAAGAAATCCTCAAAAACACCACAAACCACTTTGCATTGCAAAACTGTTCAATTTATTTATCCTCTCTCTCTAAACACTTTTACCGCACACTGTTTTACTACTGTTCACCAAACAAAATGATAATTGCCAAAGTTACCAGCATCTGTAATGCCTGTTTAGAATCTTAATTTAGTCTGTATACTTGAAGATCTCTGGATGCTTTCATTGACCCTATCACAGACAACAGGATATACTGAAAACCCACTGTTCTTCTAAAAAAGGAAAAAAAAAAGGGAAAAAAAGCCCTCGAGATGATACTATTAAATTCCATTTTCCACTTACAATAAATAATTAAAAATTAAATATGAAAAAGCCACCTGCTGGACAATGAGGAATGAGAGATGAGCTTTAAATGTTGATGCATGACTTAAGCATAGCAGAAGGTTTTGACCTGTAAACACACGATACAAACCCACCCCCCTTTCCAAGTGATTGATCTGTAGGACACACCACAAGTCAGTGATTCATACATTGTTACAAGTTCCTATGACTGTGCAACATGCCTTGGACTGATCCTCAACAAAAGAATTCTCAGTAAAATACCTAAGAGATAATAAAATTAAAGCAAGCGCATAATGATTTTTACTATATGCCTCTATGCAAAACATGCTATTTTTACCCAGCTCCTGAAGCAATAAATATGCTCTAGCTGTTAGTCAGGCATCAGACCACTTCTTTAAAAAATATTTTCAGAATCAACTTTCAATCACAGGTCACTTTGCAAAATATAAATTGCAATTTACAAAGGAGGACTAAAAAACCCCTCAAACTTCATCATCTTAGCGCTCCCCATCAGTCTTTCAAACCAGAAAAAGTACATTAAGGGAAGAGAAAAAAATAAACACCCAACCCAAAAGCCCCCAACAGTAATGCACCCACCCTCACCCCCCCAAGGGGGCTGGAGCTAACGGGAGGCTAGCAACAAAGAGGAGTAGAAAATGCCGGGGTCAGGAGGGTTTCTGTTTGCAACACGGCGGGGCAAAAAGGAAAATAAAGTATGGGAATAACAAAATAAACAATGATGCATATTTATCTGTTACTCTGGGCCCTTCTAAAGAATGTGTGCTACCGAGAAATACACAGCGTTGAAGTACCAGGCTTCATTCCCTTCCGTATGACATTCCCTGCTCGCTCCCACGGCACAGGCAGCGTCATGGAGGAGCCCCAATGTCCAGCTGAGAAGCACAATTCATCTGCTTGGCTGATGAACTACTCCAACTTTATAAAAGCATGAACTATAAGAGCTGACAGAAACTTTAATAATTTATATTAAATATTGATGTGAATTATTTACTCCATTCATACTTAAGGACATGAATTGCCTACCAGAGAAAAGCAAATGTGACAAAAGGTCAACACGCTGGTGAAAAAAGGCAGGCTGTGTCAGGCATGTGTTATCTGAACCATGCTGATCACCTTGATAAGCGAATAGCATTAAACATGACTGCTGAGAAAACAAACAAAGCATTCTTCTCAGGGTGTCAATTCAGGGAACACAAACAGCTGCATCTAATTCTACCCACGATACCAGGACGGGAAACTCCACTCATTTGGACTCACTGGCACTCGGCTTCGGGACTCATTGCTGCTGCTGAAATACCCATCAAGCCATCGGTGGCATTGAAAACAGCCTCAAAACTGAGCACAGATGCAAGCCGGACCCTCTCGCTCTACTGTATAATTATTACTACAGCCTTCAGACGTATTTCAATACTGCACTACATCTCTAACAGTTTAGTATGTCTAATTCTGCTTATATTTGGCTATGGTAGCCTGCAAATATCATCATATTAATGTTTCACACAAATCAATATTTAAATTGAAAAAAGACAACATAATATCCGTATCATGCAACTTTTTCATTGAAAGCTGTAGGAATTGAGCTTGATAAATGTGTAAATCCTGAGGAAAAAAAAAAAAAGGCTCTTTTGCATTCAGCACACACTATTATAATAATTTATCTCTGAATGCAAAAATTCCTTAACTTACAACGAGCATCCTGGAACACACCACACGGTAACTCGTGTAATTCAGTATTTTCAGATAAGCAAGTAAATACGTCAAATTCAAAAATAAAATGAAGGACATGAGAATAGCTATAAAATAAATCCCTGCTCCTAGTTAAATTAGTATTGACAAGTAGGTCCAAATTTATCCTTTATGGAGGAGGGGGGGCGTGTTAAAAAAACAAACGTGGAAACACAGATCCTGGTAATCAGTGTGCAGATTGGTATTTAAATCTAGGAAGGAGCACTAACAATGGTAAGGTCTAAAGGGACTGCATAGGTACAGGTTCTGTAAGACAAAGTAACATGGATTGCTCTAATGAAAATAATCACTCTGTTTCCCGAACCAGAGAAGTGCCCTGATAGAAACCCTCCAAAGAAATAGGATTTTGATAATGAATGTGTTTGAAACAGATGACCAAATGACAATCAGGACACTTTATTCAATTTATTTTCTCATAGTAGGACATTTATGAAGAAAAGCAATGCCATTGCCATGAGGACAGTGTACATGACCTAACACTCCACCGCACGTCATCATTTGTAATACATTTGCTGACAATTAAAAAAACCCCAACACCCAACGTCCACAAGTACAACCAACAGTTCAGCAAAAAATCCTGACACTGAAGCACAAGAAAGGAAACAAAAGCTAAACAATTTAAACTGAAGGAGAGATGTGCTCACGTAAGTACACAATGCTTACTTCCTTACGTAGTCAGGGTAAATCACAAATATGTATTTAGCAGCTTGAAAAAACACCAGGGCTGCACATAAATATTTTAAATAGCTAAACTGAACAACAATAACATCACAGCTGATATTTAGAGAATAGCTAACACACACACATACATACATACACACACACATATATATTTATGTATGCTCTCAGTGCCATTTCATTGTTCCTTTTGAACCCTGTAATGTTCAGACAGGACTGCTCGGATTGCATATTATTATATATTACTGCCAGTTGTTGGCACTAAATGATAGTTTACAAACAATGCAAAGTTGAAATTTGTGGAATGCGATTGGGTTTTCAAATAAGCACAGTGAAGAAAGGGGTTAACATTTCCGAACTGTGCGAGCAGAGCAGGCAACAAGCGAGTCCTCCTCAAAGCTAACAGGCGGTGGTCGGGTTTTGCAGCGTATTGACAAGGGGCGTTCCTAAAAGAGTTGGGCCATTCTCATCAATAAGGAGCTCTGCAGCAAGTAAGGCCACGATACAGCCCTTTAATCATCGGAATGGCATCATATGGCTATTTACAGTTGTAGCAATAAAAATAAAGGTTTTAGCTTACACGAGGAGCAGCAAGGAATTAACCCCGTGGTTAACGTCACGGGTTGTCTGACTTTCCTACCTTCGCTTATTTTTTTTTCCATTCTTTACAGCAAAATCCTGCACGAGGGGAGCACGTTCTTAATGAGCATTTTCCTCCTCTCTCTTTAGACATAAAAAATAGATCAACCAGCCCGACCAGCCAAGCAGGCCTTTCTCTTCCCCTGCGGACACCTCCTGCAGTTGAGAAGTTCATTAAGTTTTATGATCTTCCCAAGTCAGTCCCGCTTATAAGCCTCACAAAGGCCACAAATCTGGCAAACCATCATGTATGCCATTAGGCTTTACTAGTAAATGAATGCTATTTAGGGTTTGTGGTGACAGTAAATTAGGGTTTGGTTGGCAGCTATCATTGTTTCTGTTGGGCTTATGGAAATAAATAAATAAGTGCCGACGCCTGGACACGCACATGCATTCGGGCATTGCTCTGAATGTGCATTCCTACCTGTACAAATGATTCCTGGAGACAAAAACGCCCCGAACCATCAACACAACCCAGGACCTAATGATACGTCATTCCGTTGGGAAATAATTGCAATTCCCTAACTGTTTTAAGACTGTAAGAATTAATATATTTTCATTTCTATCTCCGTGAGAATAACCAGCGCTCAGGTAGAGCGGCATCCTAATGCAGACTTAATCAGGTTACAAATCTGAGGGATTTTTAGTCGGCAAAGAAGAGCTATCTAAAAAAACCAAAGGCACAAAGCAGTTTCTGATTCCCACTGGTCGGAGCGTAAGGAGAGGGACAGCCGCACAGGTATGCAACAGATGTGAGCACACTTCCAAGGGGCACCTCAGGGAACGGTAGAACACAACAAAATGAAGAGTCAACAGGTTCTCACCTCCTTATCTTCACGTTTTATTAGAGGGGCTTCGGTGGAACTTTGGGTGTCATTTTTCTTCCAACTAATTACAGAATAAGTGGCAGTTTCTTTATGAAAACCATGCTACCTTGTGGTTGCCTCTCAGAATGCACGGATCTATTAATATCTGCAATGCTCTTAAATGTACTGTGCAGCACTTTTAAAAATGTTAGAATGTGAAGAAAGAAATGTCAGGCTAAATTCAGTAAGCTCGGTGACTTGCTTTGTACATGGTAAATACCTCGCAGGGGAGGGGAAAAAAAAATCTTCGGCTCCTAACCCTAAGTGAGACAGGGAGAGAGGCTTTGAAAAACATGATGCATTCATTAACCCTTGCTGGAAGGGGACTGAGCTGCTCTGCCTAAACTGAGGATTCCTCTACGCGTTCTCTCATGACCAGTCTCACAAAGTCCTCACTGACAGTACTGAAAGCTACTAAAATGTAAAGAAATATAGAGAACTCGATATAATAAATGACTTAAATATTGCATCAGTTATTTCAGAACGGCGGTGACTGCCATTAACACTTCATGCACAGGCTAGAGTCTCCCTCCTCACAGGAGGCAGTGATAAAGCCACCGCAGCCATCCCCACTGCCAACACCGAGGTGAACTTTGGTTCCAACTAAAAAGAATTAAACACGGCGCATGACCCAGTGGCAGGCGGGTTTTGGTACTCGCACCACACGACAATGCAGAGTTCCAGGGGGACGGGGAGAACCGCTGTTTTAATCACATCTCAGACCATTCACCCTGCCAGTTCGGAAACGTTTGAGCCGTTCCCTATGAGAAGAGCTTACAGAAACCACGCTGGAATTTCATTCCATGTTCCCTTTGCTAACTCAAGCCTACGCAGACATTCCATCTCAAGCGGGAGACCCTGAGTGAAGATCTCCCTCCGGGAAGAGTTTTTGGTGGGGGTGTGGATTTGCCTCCATCAATCACCCGGTGCATTAATCCTGTCCCTCTGTGCTGCCGGGGCTGGCAGGATCTTTGCCTTTGGGCAGACGGGCGCCTTCACTCTTTGTTGGTTCTCAGGGATTTCACAAAAGAGATAACTTGCAAACTTGGCTCCACCACTTGCAGTGCAAAGGCAGGATCCCAACTTACAAGTTATCACTGAAACACCCTGAATCGTTTCAGACCACAAAATCTCCTGTCAGGTTCCCTCTCGCCTCTGAGAAGCCTGTGGCCTCACCAAACACCCTCTGCTAGTAATTCTGGCTGCTGAAAGGACTTGGGTTTTTCTTCGCAGCTCACCTCTGACATGTGGCTGACTACACTTTCCTTTCAGAACAGCGAGGCTAAGCCCTTTGCAAATAAAGTGATCGCAGGACCTGCGCCTGCCTCCTTAATTGAAATCTGCCTGCTGCAAGATGTCTGAACATGGAGGGCAGGGTGCTGGGCTGGCTCCGAGCAGGACAGGCAGAAAGTTTAGGGAAAGGCAGAGAACAAACACAAGCCAAAGAAGGATGGAAAGGGGTTACGCTCTGATCGGGGCAAAACATAGGTAGGTGGGAAGGGAGGGCAGAAGGGGGATCGCTCCCCTTATCCTGGGTAATATAATGCAATATAAAGCAGAATCAATCTTAATATTCACAACGCAGTCAATACCCTGGTGCTTAGCTGTCAGCAGAAACTCAAGTGGATCCCCAGTAGCAAAGAAACCCTCGGACATAAAGCACTGTAATGTACTGAGAACCGGGCACTTTCAGGCTGCTCAGCTGAGATTTGCAATGATTTCACGTCTGTTGGTTTCATCTACAGTTTGGGGGTTTTTTTAAACGTGCAATTAAGGGGAACGTGATTGAATATCAAATATAGCTAAAAACCCAGCCAATGCATGTGCTTATTTTTAAAGCCAGATCATAATAAACCTCTTATTCTCAAAACACAGAGCGGAGTACTTTGAAAATTGTCTTCTTTGAAAAGTATAATTCCCTGTAAATTCAGTGATGTGAAAAAATTGCAAAAAAAAAAAGAAAAAACGCCCTAAGCCGCCTGTAAAAACCCTGCAGCTTTTATTAGTGGCGCCTTACTGTGGGAAGAAAATATTTTTCTGCACTTCGATGCTGAACATTGTTGGTATTTAGAACATCATCGCCCGAGAGCAACCGGAGCGCCGCTGCCCTCCGCACAAGCCTGGGGTCAGAGCATCCATCACCGCCGTGCCCGGGCTCCCTCTGAAGCCTCCCCCGGCTCTGCTGAGGGGGCTCAGCCCTGGGCAGCGCACACCCTCACAAAGTTTATCCTCCCCGCTGCGTGCTGCGCATCCCGGGGAAAAAAAAAAGACACCAAAACAAAGCAGAAAAAAACCCAAAAAACCCCAAGCCAACCCAAGAAACAAAACAAAGAGCCAGCCAAACGGTGTGAGGTAAGGCAGAGCTGACAAGTTATCTGGCAAAGTGTCCTGACGGAGGAGGCGGCAGCCCGGGCGCTAGCGGGGCACCTCCGGAGCCGTGAGGAGAGCGGCGGCGGGGGGGTGTGAGGGGGGAGGCGG
>VZTU01023260.1:10185-39022 GCA_013400835.1 Zapornia atra
CCCCCCGGCCTGGTCACCCGCAAAGTCACAAGTCCCCTGGCAAACCTGCTGAGGCGTGGATCAATCTTCACGGGGCATAGTGGTCTCTGCTCCCCGTCCTCATCCATGGGCTTCGGGTGGACACCCATTTCACCATGGACTCCACCACGAGCTGCAGGGGAAACTTTCTCTTCACATTCTTCATCCCCCCCCCTCCTGCAGGCCTGGCCTTGGAGTCTGTGCAGCTTGTTACATCTTCTCACTCCCGCTCCGGTGGCAAAGTGCGCCTGCCAGCAGGTTTTTTTTTTTTCTCCTATATGTGATTCACAGAGGCGCTATGACCAGCTCTGATAGGCTTGGTCTCAAATTTGGCCTTGAATGTACCAGTGTTTTTCAAAACATGGGGCTTGCAGAAAGCTGTAACTGCAGCCTACAAGAGCCACTGAAGCAGCAGTTACACCAAACTACAACATCTACATAGCCTTATTCCACATTGGCAGATACTGTTCTTTCAGTTGCTCTTCCCATTATAATTTTTAACATTGTTTCTTAACTTTTTCTCTAGTTGCTGTTTCAACGTGGACTAGATTTGCAAAAATTACTATCCAATGAAACAAGACTAGCTTAGGGGGCAAACAAACAAATTTTGTGGTGCAGACTCCAACTTCCTTCATCTTTGGGAAGATTCTTGGATAATAAAACCTTAGGGTACAAACCCAGGAGAACCCATGGAGGAGAGTGGGAAGTGGACCACTGTGTCGAACAGCATCCCTCAGCTTCGCATCTCCAGCTGACTCTGCATAACAGCTGCCAGATTTCTGTATGGGGGATTCCTCTGTTCAGCAGGTGTGCTGGTTGGTTTTTTTTCATTCAGGTCTAACTAATTTCTTGTAAATAGAAGTGCCATTCTGAGAACAAAATAAGATTTAAGCACATATTAGTTTTGTCTTGGAAGATACTCTGATGGGTATCCAAGAGCTGTACTACTGACCACAGGATGATGCATTGCAAAAGAAACAAAGGATGTAACCGTGCCAGATCTTAACACAGCACCCTTCTTTTAAAAATATGGGAGTGTATTAATGTGTTGAAGTATATCCAGTGGCAATTAGACTACAAAGGAATAGCCATCTCTTTGCAGACTAATTGGACTTCCTATTCTTGACTATTTGGAGTCAACAGTTATTGTGTACTGCTTCCTTGGCAAAACTAGGAGCCGTGCAGAGAAGAGGATCAGAAGGAGCTTTGACTTTCCTACCTTCCTAATGGATCTGGGCTTCTAAAGGAAGAGTTGTGTGTTTTTATATTTCATTTTATTATTTTATGAACTATTCTTAACATGGCACTGGCACCTAAGAAAAACCAAAACCAAACCTAGCCTGCACTTTGATTCAGTGATGGATTTCTATTATAATGTTTAGACTTTTAATTTTGAATTTAATTTGCTAGTAAATTCTTACGAGTCTCATTCAACTAGTGGTCCTTCTATTAAGCATGTTTTCTACTTTCTGTAGCACAACCTCTATTAGACCAATAAATTTTAAGAAAAGTTGCTATTGACCTGAGCCAAAATCATAAAAGTTTCAACAATCGAGTGCTTCTAGATACAATTTATTAATAATAACATTTATTCATTATAAAGTTCTAATAGATTTTACTGTCTTCCCAAAGGAACTCACCATTGGTGTACAAGATACGAAATTAATCTCCAGAAAAGAGGGATCACCACTGTGATCCATAAGGAACGTACGTGTTGGGGGGGTTCTGACTTCCCCATTCAATCTCTCTGCTTTTCTGCAAAGACAGTCAGCAGTAAAATCTATTCATAAATTTTCAAGGAGCAATTCTGAAACACACAATGAATGTGTGCTATTACAGCAGCATTTTCATGACAAATGCCATTCTTCAGAGCTGTGTTTACTTAGGATCCCAGTGAGCATGCCGGGGTGCTGGTGCAGGCTCAAGAGAGGCAGTGGTGGGGCAGAGGCTGTCACATACCGCACAGGCTGTTTCCCCTCTGACTAATCAGACCTCTGCCTGTAACGGAGCAGTGGCTGAGCCCATTTTTGTGTCTGGTTGAAGCTGGGATACGTTGCTCCAGTGTTTGATCAAATCTGCTTGCTCACTTTAATCCCCTCTGTCAGTGTTTTTCTGCTTTTTTCCTCTGTAGTTCTGCCAGACTCAAAGGAACCTTTATGTTCTAACAGGTATTTTGTACAAACACGGGACCTTTGCTGTGTGCTAATGCAGCAGTTCAGACATAAATGATGCCAGAGGTGAAGAAGGGAAACAGACTGGGTAACAATTTGAGGGGAGGGTATCTAAGTAAATTCTACTTTCCATAACCCATCACGAGAACTAAATCTTCCAGAAGATCTGATCACTAAGGGATTATAATGGAGATGCACAGCTGGTTCCAGTCAGCACTCTGGTTATCCAAATGCTAGAAAGAGGAAAAAAAAAGGACAAAAAATCATACCTAGAATTAAACAGGTGTGGGGGTTCTAGAGTCTAAAGCAATCCTTTCTCACCATTAGCTCTCATACTGCCAATTTCATACTCCAGTTAGCTTGGGGTTTAGCTATGCTTTTGGTCTTGCAATCACAACTCCTAGACTGAGAACAACTGAATGAGGTGTTATATATGAATTGATTGATTTCCAGTACCATAAACTGCAGGAATTATCACACTGAAAACCAGAATGGTCTTTAAACAAGTAAATTAGTGTAATAGAAATGATGATATTGTCCACGTGAGTTATAAAGTTACATCTTTTTCATTCTGGACAGCTACACAAGACACAATCTGAGAATGACCCTAAGTAGTTTAACAGTTATTTTCAAACACCAAAGAAGTGGGAGTCTTACTAGCCCTCCAGTTGCTGTCTTTCCTGACTAAATACTTCACTGGGGAGAACTAACTACAGTGAAATGCAAAGTGACATCTTGTAAGGCAGGACTGTATTAATTCCTGCAGGTACAACGTATGTGAATTTTTCTGCTGAAGGAATGCAATATGGGACTATGTGGAATTTCCTGCACATTTTCACCAACCAAGAATTAGTCTTTCATTGTCACTGTACTATTTCCACCTCTTCTTATATCCAGGTGGGCAAGGTTAATAATTCTGTGCATGACAATATGATACAGTGTAGAATAAAACTCTAGAATCATCATATCCCACTCTAAAATGCCCGCAGATATACAAAAACTTTGGATTTTGTTGATATGTGCTATTTAAAACTTCTCAATTTTCAAAATACCCGTTGGATGCCAGTTCAGTTTAAAGTATCTGTCTGGGCAGGGAGGGGGGGGGAAGGAAGTTGTTCTGGGCAGGAACTTCCTTATGTCCCTGCAGTTCTCAGAACAAGGTGAGGAAGCTTCAGATATGTGTGGTCTATGAGAACTCTAGCTGTAAGTGTAGGACACGTGATAGATTGACAAACTCTTGTAACTTCATAGTCACTAATCCAACATTGTCCCATTCCAAAGGCAGCTTCCTGGTTTGATATCAATATTCCTCATTCCAGTGATGGTTTTGATGACACTGATAACTTTCTGTGGATCAGTTCTTTGCCTAGTTCAAAGCCAGGTGATGTTCTCTGACATCTCTCTTCAGTTTTTATTTCACCAGAACTGTTGATGTTGTCGTCTTGCATCATAATCTTGCATGAGTGTGTGTGGAGAAAGAATAATCAATGAAGTAAATCAGAACCTCACCCTGAAAGTATTTCTCTGTAAATGACTTGAAGTAGATGGAATCGCTCTGTACACACAAACACTTTTCCCCTGTTTAATATCTACTATAATAGCACTCTCATTTATGAAAAATGATTAGCTGAATACCCATCACGTGAATTTAAATCCCGTTTCCTTGCTGCTTATCAGAAAGCTCGAGGCGATACGCCGTTTCTGGTGTTTTGTTCCCAGAGGAGACACAAGTGCTATAGCTGCAGCGAATGTAAACCTGGCAGGCGCTGGAGACAAGGAGGGGGAAGGAAGTACATTAAGTCCCCAAAGTCGGGTCGTGTAAATATCCTTTTCCCACTCCCCGTGCCGCTGAAATCCTGAATATTTAGACAGCCTGACAAAAGCTAAAAGGGAGCTCTTTATTTCACACACAAAACAAGGACATGTTTCTAAAGGCCGTTTTAGCTTCCAGTGGGGAGCGTTCTTTCAGCAAGAGCTGCTGTACCAAAGTGACCTGAAGCACTGCTGGCAGCGAAAGTGTGGCAGCTCAGGTTTCAAAATCGAGATGCTGTTTATCCCTGCCAGCCTACATTTGGGAGAGCTCACACAGCAGCCGCAGCCTCAGCTCCCATCGCGATGCTTCGCTGCCACCAGTGCTGAGGACGGCTCCGAAAAATGGTCTGTGGTGCTTACCGGATCTGGGTGTATTAAAACACTGTTCTCTGTTCATTGCTGTTTGGGTAGACAGATTATGCTTAAATCATTAAATTAGATTTTAAAATGGGTTCCTCAATTACTCCCTTGTCTCACAGATTAAGCATTTTGGTGATGCCCTTTACCGGTGAAGAGATTGCTCTAGGAATATTATTCCTAAAGCATTAAATCTGCATTTTCTACTAGTGCAGAAACTGGTGATGGTCCATTCTTCCTCAGGTCAGAATGCCTTTGAAGACCTTATTTTACTCTTACAGAATAATTCTTCAATCCTGACATGCCCTGAAATACCTTCAGAGCCAGACCAAATCCAGTTTAATTTGCAAATATGTTTTTCAAATGATACATGCAAAAACCCTAGCAACAAATCAGTTGTAAAGGAAGTATTTGGCACCAGCTATGCTTCAGTAATATTTAAAAGAAATAGAATAGAATAGACTCCATTGTCTAGAGCACAAGCCCTGCGAGGAGCAGCTGAGGCAACTGGAGTTGTTTAGCCTGGAGAAGAGGAGGCTCAGGGAAGACCTTATCACTCTCTACAGCTACCTGAAAGGAGGTGGGAGTTGGTCCCTTCTCGGAAGTGATAAGACAAGGGGAAATGGGCTCATGTTGCACCAGGGGAGGTTTACATTGGAAATTATGAAAAAATTTCTTCACCAAAAGGGTTGTCAGTCACTGGCACAGGCTTACAGGGAAGTGGTTGAGTCACCATTGCTGGGAGTACTTAAAAAACATGTAGATGTGGTGCTGAGGGACATGGTTTAATGGTTGAATGTGGCAGTGGTAAGGTTGATGTTTGGAATCGATTATCTTAAAGGTCTTTTCCAACCTAAATGATTCTGTGATTTCAGTTGGAAAGGACCTCCATACAGTCCAGCTGCTAATTTAAGGTTATCCATCAAAGGTAACTTTATCCTAGGGAGGTGAACTTTCCAAAACCACACTTCTGATCTTCAGTTCCAGGTAATATGTTCCCTGTCAGCAGTTCAGTGTGATGTTGGAAACTTTGCTAAAGCTGTATCCAGCCTGCAGAAGGTACCCAAATACCTGTCAGATATAGATTTTTTTTTTTTTTTAAGTGAGAAAAGATGAATTGTAATTATAATTTGATTGTTACCTGAAGAAGTAAGGAAGATAGAGGATTTCCCATTAAAAAAAAATTGAAGGAACTGCCTAAATCTCTGCTAGGTGTTGTAGTTCTTGGCTATACAGACGTGCTTTCATTATTGGCAGTGCTCTGACATGAAAGAACGGCGAACAATAACTGGAAATAGTAGATTGGGCATGAAAGATAAGTCCTTCCTTAAAACTGACTCTGTGCTGCTCCTTATGTCTCTTCCTGTTGTGGGAGTGCCTGTTTGTATGTTTAATCAAATCTTGGTGCTGAGGGCCATAACAATTACAACCTGGTTAGTGACAGGCGGTAGCAAAGTTTTCTCTCTCAGTATCCTCGTTTTATATACAGGTTCCTGGACTTCGATAGTGGGAGGAACAGTGCATCTCTGTTGCCCTGGCTCTGTTTTTTATTGGCGTAGCTGCTACATCAAACTTGGTAATTCTGTTGCTGGTTTGGGTAATTTAGGCAGTACGTGGTAATGGCTTTGAGTGGCACCTTAGGGCTGGATCAGTATGATTTCTGTCTTGGTGGAACTATGTAGGGAGTTGGAACAATACGATGCCCTTTGGGAGCATCGATACACGTTTTTACTAGCATAGTTTAGTCTTCCCTCCAGCGGGATGTAGGTTATTTTGGTATTAGCAGGTCAGTGCCAGGGTGTGATTGCACCAGTTGTCTCAGTTGATGAAGTGATATACTCCCTGTATTTAGGGAGTATTCTTTACCTTGGGAATTATCCTTCTATTTAATCTCTCTATTTTTTATCAAATCTGGGTGAATAATACTGCGTAGCATTTTTAATTTGACACTGCCAAATTAACAAACAGGTATAGATTGCTAGTTGCATCCAGCCAAAACTGACGAAACGTTTTTCAACAAAATGAAGAAGTAAATTAATAACAAGGTGTGGACGGGGCTCTTAACATGTACAGTGGAGTGCAATGAAATCAGCAAAAATAATTGAAGCATTGTGCTGTCCTGCATAAAATATTTTTTTGTAATGGAAGCCAGGCAGCACATTCCCATATGAAATGGACTGCATCGGTCTATTTTTCCCCTCCGTAGGGGAAAAAAAATCTGCAAATCACTTGCAAATTGGCAAACAGTTTCAGTAAACTGAAATCCAGAGTAGTAGTAGCCACCTAAGGAGCATTGCAGCCACCTGCAAACTCCTTCAAAGGAAATTCCAATACTTAAAAAAGAGTTCCAGTGAACGGGGGCACAGCTGGAGCCAAGGTGAATTAATGAAAAGGAGCACTGTGTGCACTCTTCCTGCCCCTTTCCACCTACTGTAAAAACACGTTTATGTCTACATGTGCTAATTGTTAAGTTCCTTTCCCGTGTCTTAAAATGTGTCCCACAAACTACTAAACTGTGTATAAAAATATTTAGGACTGGAAAGCCTCAGCTTTGAAATTCTCATGTGCAATAAGAAACAGAGATGTCAGATGCTTTGACTTAAGCAATTAGGAGCAAAAAAGTCAAGGAAGCCTTCGAATGTGGACTGCAGAATGACAGCTTCATACAGGACAAAAGTTATATTTGCCATAGCATCTATTGAAAAGTGAAATTCTGTCACCTTTAAGGATTTGTTTCCTGAGTGATGTAATACACTTTATGAATTGTTTCATATGGCTCTGCAATGACCATAGATGAAAAATGACCTATTGCCTAAGGGCATTTTAGGGAGAATAAAACCCTTAAATTCTAGTTCTGAACAGTGATGGGCAGGTAAACAATTTTTTTTTTTTTTGATGTTACAAACAGAGGGGTAAATAGATTCTTTTGAAAGGTGGCCTTTTCTAGCTGTGGATTGTGGTGCAGCCAGAGAAACATCTGTTTGCTACCCCACTCACTGAAATCTGAGCTTAACTGATGAGTGTTTTATGTCAGATATAAATGCTAAGTGCTGCTATCAGTGATTCCCAGCCTGACCTTCTCTGACAAGTTCAGCATGCAGTACCCATCAAGAAAAAAATCACGCTTATTCTGGCACATTCTCACAGCATCTTTCAACTTGAGCTGTAGTTTCTTTCTTCCCGTAGAGAGAACTACTTGTATTACAAGTTCATAGTCCTCAAAAAGACCACAAAGACAAGCCTCCATATCTCATCCTTGCAATATTCCACGCATTTCATTAGAGGTATGTCCACTCAGCAGACAGGTCTCTAAAGAGTTTGCAAGTTGGTCCCACTGTCTTTCAGCTGGGACCTTGATTATTCATAGGTTTCTGCTTTGCGTAATGGAAACCAGAGATACTTATCAGCTAGATCATTAATGCAGTTCCAATTAAAGTTGGAGGGTCATTTCTTGCTGATGAGGCTGGTAAAGGACAAGATAGAAATGCTCATCAATACAACGCAATGCTCAGATGTATTCTGTAGCTCATACCAAGTTGAGGGTTGCGTTATAAACTTTGAGTCCTGCTGACAAATGCATGCAGAGAGAATCCAGACAGAGGACAGAATCTTGCCATGCAACAAAGAAAACATGAGCATAATTTCCTCCAGAGATAGGACAAAGCCAGGTACATTTTTTGTTACGATGTGCTAATTTATTTCTCATACTAACAAAATACAAATGGACTTTGGAAAGAAATCCAAAAGTTTTAGAAGCTCTCATGCAAGTAAACTATCCTGAAATGGCAGTCAAGAAAATTAATCTCAAGAGAAAGACAATATCAAAGGTTCGGCCTAGAAGAAAGGGTAATACAGATTTTTCTTCAAAAGCTGTAACTCTTATCCCTTAAACCATGCAGTACACATGCCTCTTTTCAAATGCTTTGATTTTTGTCTGACCTATCTAGCAGATATAAAGATGTGTCTTTTGAGTCATCTGGTTCTACTTTGTATTTTGAGTATGGAGTATAGCTAGAAGATCTTGATGGGGTGTTCACTAACTTCCAGGAAGAAGTCCAGGCAGATCAACCAGAAGAGTTTGGGCTCTCTTGAGACCCCATCATAGAGTCCAACAGTCAAAATCTTAAAAGTTATGACCACCATTTTACAAAGGTGCTTGGTAGAGAGAAAGATTAGGCAATGTGCGTTCTAAATAAAGGACAAACTCAGATTCTCTATCAGGACAGACAAGGTGAAGATTTAAGCCCTGATACAGCCCTGCCTGATGGCATTGCAGTAGCAGACTTTAGGTGGGGAGATGGATAAAATCACATGGAGGATGGGATACCACTAGGCATCTAATAAGCTAAGGCTAAAATAAGTGAGCATGATCATGAGAGGACAACTCAGAAAAACACTCAGATTCCCAGGAAAAGGACTCCTGGGGAAAGGAGTCAATATCCCAGTCTGGACTAGTTTTACTTCTTTTGGGGAATAACCTTCCTAAAGTGAGACTTTATTCACCATAAGCAATAACCTTTGGGAGGGCAGAGGTAAGGGAGATTGGACCAGGTGGAGAGAGCATTTGTACCTTGAGATCTGACGCTGCGTAATGGGAAATTGAGACCAAAGGATGGCTGCCAAAGCCATTGCAGAGATGGATGTTATTGATTGTCTCCATAAACATGTTGTTGGCTTATTGTTATACTTTCCAGAAATGAAAGCCAGATTCCTTTTCCTAGTCAGAATTTTCTTTGTTTAGATGCCAGTATCATTCTTAAGAGAGAAAGGAAATACGGCAATTGTGTGGGGTCTGTTTCCATCCTTCGGTTGCTGCGATTGAATTAAGTTGCGGTCTATTCCCCTCTTTAGTAATTCTATAAAAGAAAGGGTAGAAGTGGATGACAAGCTAACAAATATTATAAATGGTCATGGCAACCATTACAAAAACGTTTTCCTTCACTCATTTGATGGCCATTTGAGGAAAATCTAGTCACTTTATTTCTGTGTACGTAGCATAAACCACCCTCAGCTACTGAAAATGTCTTCTGAAGAACTATTTGCAATCTTTAGACTATCCATTAAGCTGACACCCAAGTTGGGAAATCATTTTAGAATAGTTTCTTCTGGAGTAAAAGGAACTCTGTGACTCTAAGAAAAACCTCTGTTGGAGTTTACCACAGTCTAACGTTGTAGATGTGCATCATTGTACTCTATGTGTTTCTTAAGCATGGCTGTGTGTACATCATAAGGGTGTACACAGAAAACTTGTGAATTATTGGTTTGCAGTCATTCTGATTAGATTAAGCCTAAAAATAAGTGTTTGTACTGGGAAATTGCAGTTTCCTATCTTAAAGCTTGTAGCAGGATGTATTGGGAGTTATATATCAAGTTCTTTGCTACTGAATTTAATTATTCATATCACCATCTTGTATTTAAAATACCATACAGTTAAAAATGCTTCTCATTATTTTGAAAAACAGCTAATAAACATGATATTGCCTGTTGCATTATAGGAATTTGGCTTATGTATGTATGTGTGCACACACACGTGTGTATGTATGTATTTATGTGCATATAAATGCACATAATGGCTTTTCATGAAAATAAGCCTTCGTTTGCAGGGAGGAAGAATTTGCCTGTGTTGTCTCAACACGCTTACCACACAGGTAACAGCATCAGCAGTGAGTTAGCCTGACTAGGGGTTCCTGTTTAATACTTAAAGTCACAATTGTATGTGAAACTTTTTGAGAAATGCTTAGGGTTATTGAAATAAGGAGGAGTATTCCTGCACGTGAGAAGTTGCTACAGCCTGCCACCACACAGTAATATAATAGAGGCAGAGCCAGGGTAAGAGGGAAGAAACCATTTGCAGTGGCTTACAAATACCAGAAGGGGACTACAAAACTGGTGTGGACAAAATAGTGTCAAATTCACTTTATTTATTGCTTTATATTGTTAACATCAAATTATACTAATTGATTCAGAAAAAGAAAACATAAACAATTAAACAAGCACCAAGGGAAACATCTTTCCTCCCCCTTTCCCCGCTCAGCTTCAGTCAAACACCACTTCTCCTGTCTCACCTCCCCTCATTTCCATCACCTGTTACACTGGGAGAGTCCCAGGACCTTTCCAGCACTGCATGTGGTTGGTGCTGCTGGATAATGGTTGCTCTCTGACGCTGCATGCTTACTCCTTTCCCTCTACCGCTCTTCATGCCTTATTCGTTGTCCTCTGCCACAGCGTGGGTCACTCACAGGCCACAGTCCCCCTGGAGTGTCCCTGCCCTGGCATGGGTCATCCATAGCTGAAGTCCCTTGAAGCTGTAACTCCTTCAATGTGGAGCACCTCTTTCTAAGAGTGTGACTCCAGCCTCCGATGTCCCCTTCTACTTTCCTACTCCGTTGCTCCTGCTCCTGGCAGCTATTTCTTAGATGCCTGAGGACAGGTGCTGGGTGCTCCCCTGCAGTGGTGTGCAATAGCCTACCCACACAGGTTTTGGAGCCAGTATGATGGGTTGCCCACATGGATTTCAGAACCAGGTGAACCCAGGTTTAGCCACCACAGAGCAACTCAAGGCCTCCTCTTACACACGTCTCCCCTGCTGCCACCTGTTCCCAAACCCTGCCAGTTATACTCAGTATATTAGCCATGATGATTTTGAACATACCATGCCTTACCTGCTCTACCGAGAAATTATATGAAATATTATAAATAATATGCCTGTAAATTACAGGAGAAAGTATGATAGCTGACTGTGTGATTCTAAAGAGTTAGTGAGGTAAAAGGGAAAGAAGAATGATGAATTTTCAGAGGAAGTATAGGGTTCATCTCATTTGATGCTTGTCAAGCTTATTAGGCATCTGTGGTAAACTGATTGTCTTCACTCCTGTGGTCATTGCATCCTTCAGGAAGAAACTTCTCCCCCTTCATTACAGATGTACAGAAGACATGGAATGGCTCTTCTACATCTCTCTCCCCTAATGAATGAGGCAGCTTAAATGTCTGTATTAGGCTATACACCTATCTTCTAGATAACTTCATTTTTATCTGCTCAGTGAATCCCACTTCATATTTTCAGTTACCAGTTATAAAATTAATTATAAAATGCACACTCCTTGCACAGACCAAATATCCATTAGCACTGTGAGAAAACCTGTAGTTTAATGGCACAAGACTTGTCTCTTGGTGTTTGCTTATTTGCTTTTCTGGGCTTCTGTTGAGAATAACCACAGAGCAATTCTCCAAGTTTTACATACGGATATTTCCCTAACAGCTTGCTGCCATGGAGGTTAATTCAGTCTTCTCCAAGAACAGCTTACAGATTACTTAAATTTTGCCAGATAGTTTGCTTTCATCTTGCTCATGCCAGCTTGCCTCCTCTCATTTAATGGGTCTACTTCCAAGGTCTGAGGATGCAGTGAAGCCAGCTGAGATGGAGGATTGTGAAGGAAAAGAGATAAAGCTAAAAGGCTATGGTCTGAAAAAAATGATGGCACGGGAAACGTTTTGCTTTATGAACACAAGACGGAGAAAAGCAAGCTGGGAAGAGGATTCAAGTTTGGTATCCTCTTACATTGTCCTGAGCACCACAGGGACCAGCGCTGAGGTTAGTTGGGATGTGCTGGAGGCTGCAGGGCTGGGGCCTCCAACGGCACAGTGAAGGTCAAAAGAGGAAGGGTTTTTGTAAAGAGGTGGGAAGTATGTGGATTGAAGGAAAGACACAATGTAGGTACCAAAATCTTCCCAGGTGGCTGCTTTCTATTGTTAGGGGATCAACACACTGGGGAGCCAGTTCAGCACCCATAAGGCAATACTGAAACTTTAATCCTTCATGGCTGTGAGCAGGATGACTAGAAGACTGCATGTGCCATGGTTTAAGCAGCTTGAAATACAAGTAGAAATACATGGATAAAGCATTAGATGAAGGAACATGGGTTTTTGGTTAGACAGCATTACCCTCATTTGGATTTCAGATCTTAACTGTTGTCTTGGTGATCTTATTCACTGGGCTGTGCAAGACTTGTTTTTATTACATCAGTAATTTAAATGAGTAATTCTAGCATAAGCTAGAGCTAAAATAATAAACTAGAATATATTTATGTCTATATAGACACAAGTGGGTTCTTAGCTCCTTTATTAAGGTAATATTTTACTTGGGCAATACACATATTGGCAAGCTGATGGTTTTTCCATGTTATTTCTTGAAACAGCACTTCTTTTTCAGTGTACATCTATGAGTTCTCAGTTTCTTTCAGTTTGCATGTAGACAATAAATTAATTAGTTATTAGTTAACACACATGTATGTGCGTGTGTGCATGTATAGGATATATAAAAATATATAAATTATATACATATATGTATCTATCTGGATCATGATACAGAACATTTTCTCTGAAGAGGAAGTCTTTTGTACTAACTACTCACATTGTACTGCTGTTTCTTATGCAAAACAATTAGACAAGGCATGGTGAGTTGCCAAGAAACTATTACCTCAAGGGAAAATAAACCCAAAACCTCAGGTATTTGGATCTATTGTGCATTTAGAGCAAAAACCTATTCCATGCTAAAGGGGTCTAAAGCAGAGGACCTGAAATCTCATCCAGGCTCATTCATATGCCAGTTTCATCTACTAACACAAGTAGAATATAAAATATAGCATCCAACTGCCCTGCAAAATCTTCTCCATCATTAACTAAAATTTGGCCCCATGCTTTAACAATCTAATTGTCAAGATGACATTTTTAGGTGTGGCGTGGTAAGGCAACCCTCGTGTATCGCTGTATTATTTTCCTACTAAGTTTGGGCTTGGGGAGTGTGGTGAACGGGTTACAGTCAAAGAATTTTTTAAAATTGTGCTTCCCAACAGTTTTTACATGATTCCCACCAAAAAAATGTTAATGGGAAGCTTAATTTCTTATTTTCTAAAGAAGAAAGCCTCAAGGGCCACATTTTTTTTTGAAGCTTGGACAATAATGTGTAAATTGCACGTATTTGTACTGCTGACACTGGGAAAGATGAATGTCCTTTCTGGCTCAGAAAAGGACAAACGCTTTCCCCTCTGCTGGAAGTTCACACTCTTTCTGAACTTGCTTCCCTACACCAGCCTTTTACAAACCTGGTTTTCTGGTAAAAATTATCTTTTGTATGTTAAAAACACTAGTGGGCCACAAAAAAATTATTACAATGCTCACTTTTGCTGTTTTTTCTGCATGTCTGCTTGAGCAGAAAATGCTTGAAGACAACACCAGTGATTAATCATCCACTGACGATCTAAAGAATACATTGTTTTAGCACGTGCAGTTATGATTATTTTAATACATGTCCATCCTATGTCATGGAAAAAAAATCAATATACTTCATTCTGGTCTAGTATATAAATTATTTATTTTCAAGGTGCTGACCCCTCTCTTGTAATAATTTTTAAATCTAGTGTAATTCAGAAGGCATTAACATTTAATTTATAAATATGAAAAACAAGGAAAAATTAAGATAAATATTGCTCCATATAGATTGGAATTTTTGCTATCTCCCCCCAACAAAATCAACAAAGGATACCTCACTATACTGTCAATAAAAAGACTGTTTGATAAAAGGGACATTCCTTGGCTCTTAATATTCACAGATTTGATAAGAGTGGAGTAATGTTATATATTGTATCAAAGAGGACATCCCAATATAAATCATCGAGACTATTTCCAAACAAGCACGAAATAGATGCTGACAGGGAGTGGAATTCGCAAGTGAATATTATTATATTTAACCCAAAAACTTGTTCAGAAGAATTGCCCATGGGTTCTAACACCACAGACTGTTTTCCTAGATCGTACATACCTTCCTATATTTGGTGGTTGTCACTCATAGTAAAGACTACTTAAAACAGATCAGGTTCTCATGAATGTTCTCACATTCTGTTGAAGATTTGACAGCAAAAGAAAAATTTAATCTTTTCTCCTGTTTCTTTCGTCCTGATGTTTTTTGGATGAGGATTAATTAGGGCTAGAAAACAAAGGAGAGAAAGTCTCATCTCTTCCAGGAACGAAGGATTCCGAAATTCCCTGTTTCTTTTTTCTGTGTTTATCTGGCAGAGCCCCAGATTCTGACACCAGTATTTACCCTGTGCGGCTCCTTACTCACAGCTTAATCCAAAGCCCGCTGAAGTCAGTGGGAACCTTTCCCTTGACCTCAGGGGGAATCAGATCTGCTTGTGTAGGCAGAGCACTTTCAAATTATTTCCACTGCTGGTTATGGTATAAGTCCTGGCTGAAATCAGTAACCTGTCCTGAGATCCAATGCTACTGCTAAGTTGATGATGTCTTAAGTTCCTATTATACTCTTTCAGTTGTGCTTTAAGAAGCTTAAGTAGTAACATCTGCCAGAAAAACAACAGATAAATAACTTTCTTCTTCTCTACTGAGAGTAAGAAATTAAGAACAACTGTACAGCTTCTAAAGACTATGTCATTAATAACCACGACTGGAGACATCATAATGATTCTTCTTGTCTTTTGAAATGTTTATGTCGATAATACAACGTAATTTAGTCATTTTAACTCAGGAAAAAACAGATTTTGTCTGGAGATTGTTTTTAATGGTAGAGAAAGTATCTTCTGATACAAGATAAAGGGACAAAATGTGGAGAGCGGCTTAATAGACACTGTTCTTATTGACTTCAGTAGGAATTTAGGGTGTTCATACCTTTCTGAATCTGTGCTGGTTATTTATGGAAACTCTACAAAAAGTCGGATTTAAATCTTACTATTGAACCAAGCAGCTTTGGGAGCCATTCCAGACAGACCAAGGCAAATTCAGCTCCATTTTCCTCATTAGGTTAATGGATGTCTGCATTGAAGTTCATAAAAAAAAGGGATGGAAAATGGAGGAAGAGTGTAATGATTGTAAATTCATGGCTTTTAATGATTTAAATTGTTCATCCTTATAATATTTAGTATAGTGGGCTTTATGTCTACACACACATTCTTACATAATTTGTGTAATACTTAAAACATGATGTGAAAAGTGTGTTTCCAGTTAAATTGTTAAAATGCTTGCAAAAATAGTTGCTTGCAGTGTATGTACTGCAGGTCCATGGTTTTGCATCATATTTTCCACACCCACTTCCTTTTGATCTAATTTTATTTTTAACAAACTTGATGGTTTTTTTGTATTTTTTCACTATTTCTAATTTAACTTGTCTTTTTTTTTCTGGACCTCTTTCTACCTCCATTCTTTCCTCTTCTCACTATGACGATGTCTCTTGCCATTTTCTCACTCTGTAGCAATATTTCAATTTCTCGTCTCTCCATTATGCGGTTCTGTATCTCTTCAGCACCTTGTCGGTTTACCATCCAGCCTTCTTCTGGCTGATCTGCAGAATCACAGAATCAGTTAGATTGGAGAAGACCTTTAAGACCATTAAAGTCCAACCACTAACTGAGCACAGCCAAGTCCACCATTAAACCATGTCTCTATGCACCACATCAATGCATCTTTTAAGTATGTCCAGAGGTGATTACTCAATCACTTCCCTGGGCAGCCTGTTTGAGTGACTGACAACCCTTTCAGTGAAGAAATTTTTCCTAATACCCAATCTAAACTTGGCCTGGTGCAGCTTGAGGCCATTTCCTCTTGTCCTATTACTTGTTACTCAAGAGGAGAGACCAACACCCACCCGGCTACCACCTGTAGTTGTAGAGTGGTAACGTGACCATCCCTCAGCCTCCCCTTTCCCATGCTAAACAACCCCAGTTCCCTCAGCTGATCCTCAGAGGATTTGCTCTCTAGACCCTTCACCAGCTTTATTGCTCTCCTTTGGATGCGCTCCAGCACTTCAATGTCCGTCTTGTACTGAGGTGCCCAAAACTGAACACAGCACTCGAGGTGCAACCTCACCAGTGCCCAGTACAGGGAGACAATCACTTCCCTACTCATGCTGGCCACACAATTTCTGATACAAAATACACTTCATCAACACCTCTAGCATTTCCCTAGTGTCTTCATTCTGAACTTCCTACCTCCTGAGATTTCCTTCTTAATCACCCCACGGATATTCATCTTTTGCCACCCCCATATACTCACCCTTCTTTCTCAATAGTGGTTTGGATTTTGCCCTCCTTTGTTTACCTATGCCTTATTTGCTAAGATGATGTGTGAAATTCCAGTGCAAGGTGGATCTGGTTGCCTATTATTGAGCAAGAAGAAGGTGGAGGAGGAGCGCTGCGTATGTGGGGCCAGAAATACAACTAGGAAGCCATTGTTGTGGTCTGTGGACACAGTGCTGTTTCCTTTTTCATCATCCTCCAAAGATGTATGAGGCAATAAGGGCAGAGAGAAGACAGGGAGGAAGAGTGTTTCGCAAGGACAGGCAGTATCTGTAGAAACGGGCAGTATCTGTGGAAACATCCAGTCTGCATGTCTAAATATGGCCTTTTATAGTAGGATCATTTAATGATACACAAAATAACTCTACAAATGTGTTAATATTTCTAGCATACTACTTTCAGTGCCCTAAAATGGTTTGTTGAAAAAAGGACTCCAGTGCTGCAGACTGCTACTTTTTCATAGGAGGGGTTTGGGGTGGACATTGCTGCCTTCCCAGGTGGTTCAGCTAACATGGCTTGTCCATAAGTTGAATGGTATATAGCAGCTGTAAGAGAGAGGTTAGCCCTCACTATGGTTCCATTCACTTCTCCACTGAGACTTTAAATAAAGATCCCAAGGCAGATGTTTAGAGTTATGATGTGATGATGGTAAAACCAAGTCATTGAGAACCAGACTCCAATAACTTAGGACATAAAAGAACCTGTATATTAGATCATTGCTTTAGGGACATATTTGAGCTGATGAGTCATTAACTCTAACTGGTATGCCAAATACCTCTACTTAGATAAATTACTGACAATATTAATGTTGTGACATTAACTACCACTACAGCAGCACTAACATTCAACTGTCTGAATTTCCTTTCCTATTTGAAAAAATAAATAAGTATGTTCAGGATAGATTAGACAAAGGTTACGTGCAGGAAGATGTTTCAATATCACAATGAAAATGGTGAACTTCAAAAGATTTACTGTATTTTTTAATTAAACTTTGTGGATTATAAAAAAAATAAATCATTAAACTCAGTTGTTTTCTTACAAGGGGTTTATTTGGAACTTGCTCTTTAACCCTCTGCATTATCATGGTGGCCCATTTCTAATGAAAATAATTTAAAACAGCAAAATAAGAAAGTGAAATGCCAATTATGTTCAAACATCTTCAAACTTCAGGAATCTGAACTTGTGTCTGTATTTACATTACACTTGTATCTGTATTTACATTATTTACAATGGTTTATCTCTGTTACTGTTTATTGTGATGGATTGCAGAGATTAAAAATGTATGTTTGCCAGTAATTAACATTATTATTAATAATAAGAGCAGATTTGGCTTATTTCTTTCACCTTAAAAGCACAGTAACCCTAATATATACTAGTACATAACATGTAAGTAGTTGCAGCTCTCATGATTAGTTAGACCTTAAGGCTGAAACACGAAGCGAGCCTCAGGAGCAGCTACAATTGCTGTGCTGTCCCTCTCCTCCCATGTCCTGGTCTGCAGGAACAGATTTCTCCTCACTTTGGTAAGTAATGGGTGAGGTTTTTTTCTCACTGGTTGGGATTTGCTGTGGGGAAGCTATGTTGGGCTCTTGCTGTAGTTGTTTCACTGGGAAATGCTGTCCAGAAAGTTTTTAACCTCAGCACAGGGAAGATGGCTGCAGTACGGGGCTGGGGAGAAGGGGTGGGGGCTTGGGGAATTGTGCTGCCAGCTATATCTGCACTTAATTTCCTCCTGGAAGTCACAGGTACAATCTACAGGGTTATTTTGCATATCCACATATAATGTAATGCTTAGGGAAGTAAAATAAACAGTCTCCGGCTCCTAAAGAGTACAGGAGCTACCTCTACTTCCCATGCAACAATGGAAAAAAATTATGAAAGTTAGAGGTAGGGGTGTTTGTTTTGTTTTGTTTTTTAAGGTAAAGGTTTTGACAGACTTTGTTCTTTTTATGACATTTTGAAAATTTTGATAGTATCCAGAGAAATCTAGATAATTCAAGCTTGGAGTTCATGGTTTGTTGTGGGTTATTTTCACACAAACATATATTAGTCTCACTATTTTAAAAAATACATTCAAAATACAGATTTTTAATACTTAAAAGTTATGTCATAATTTTCCATTTAAGTAAATCTTAATGTAGAGTTAACTCAAATAACATTTAATTTAGAACCTCTAACTAAAACAATTTTTTCATCAAGTATTTGAAGGGAAAGAAGCTGAGGGAAGGGGAGAAGGGATAGGGAAGACAGAAGCAGCAGGACAGGAAGGGAAGAAGGGGGAAAGGATAGTAGGAAAAAATTTGTAAGAGTAAGAATGAAACACCAAAGTTTCATACAGGGTTAAGTGTAAAACATTTATTTTCTCTTTGCATAAGTTTCCCTTGGTTGTCCAGCCCTGATTTTGAGCTAGGGAAGTAGACATTCCTTGTTTCTTTCTCCTTCCCCACAAAATGTTTTAAGTCTTAATACAACCTTCTTTTTCATATGCACTCTCACTGAAATTAAGGAAAAAAGCATAGATACAACCATCTAACACATGTCCCATAGAAGTAACACTAAAAGATTAAGTAAATTCAATTCTTGAGGCTATTTTGTAGGATGCTTTATTATGACTTATTCTAAAAAACTGAAGAAAATGTACAAGCTTTCACAAAGGATTTAGAAGATTAAAAAAAAATGTGACTTGGGCTATGAGGAATTATAAGCATATCCTACGGACACAGTCTTGGAAAATTCATGGGACTGCACATTCACGTTGCAGTATCAGGAGGTGCAGTCTTCCTTCTATAGCAAGAGTCACAGCAGTGTTTAAAAAGAAATAAAATAAATTGAAAACATATGCATCTAGCTCAGCTTTCACAATAAGAATTAAGGATATTCAGATGGTGGGCTAGGTCTTTTATTACAATTCTGAATTAAAGCTTTGGTGTCTGTTTCTCCACTGCAGACTTCCTTTCCCTGTTCTGCAGCTGGTCTATGGAAAGTCACCACTGATACCCTCCCGCCCCCATCCCTCCGAATCACAAAAAGTTATTCCTATTCCAGAACCATTCTCTTAACGGGGCTCTGGCTTTGCTTTTCAGGTTTTTTCACCGCATTGTTTTTCTTAACTGTATTCTGCTTGTGAAAGGAAAAGAGAAGATACTAAAAAGAAGCAGCCAAGAGGTCTGCAGAGGTGTGGATTCGTAATTCATCTTCTGGAATAGGCCAGGTTCGGGTGATTTAAATACAGATTAATCTAGTGACTCTGAACTCATTTTGGCTCATCTAGCGGTATTTCCTTGAGTAAATAAATTATAACAGTTTCAGATAAGCTGTTTTCTCTCACAACTTTTTCTTCTTTAGATGCAGGTCCTAACAAGGATGTTTTATTCCTGTCAGGCCAAGTTGGAGTAAAATATGATGGCTTAATTGGAGGTTCTGGACTTAGACGATTCAGTTTCAAGAGGAGTTCGGTGAGCTGGAAATGCTTGGAAAGTAGGCACATAACAATATATATTTCTCACTACCCCTCAAGGTCCTATCTCTATTAACTGCTGGTCATATATATATGTGTGTGTGTGTGTGTGTGTGTATATGTATATATATATATCTGCAAGAATCAGGATTATTTGTAGAATCTGAGATGCTTCTTCACTGTGTCCAATACCTGCAACCAGTGAGAGAGGGGAACAACACATGGGAAAGGAGTTGAAGGCAAGGAAAAACCAGTTTAAGGAAGCTATGAAGAACTGGTTCCTGCTGCTGTCATAGTGTTTTTTTAAACTGAAAAATAAAAATCATTACTAGCTTCTGTATTTCCACTTCCCTATTAGATATTACTATGAGGAAGCCTGAGCTCAACAGGAATTCATCTTAAAAATATACAAGTGTTCAAATAAAGCCATGAATCACAAAGGAAAATAACACCCTAAGAATTCCAGGCTGGACACTTAGTATGTAGGCATTTTTCTCTAATTTTCCCCTTAATCTCTCTGTTTGTCAGTTCCTCGTTTGGAAAATAAGGATAAATCCTTGTACTCAAGGGTGCTGTGTTATCAAGCATTTAGATGTTATGTGAGGGTAATTTAAAATGTATTTCAGAAAGTTCAGATTTTTTTTTCTCAGATCACACTCAATATAAAGCACTTTTTAATTTTAATTAACTCATCTTGTACGAGCAGGGCCTGGTAGTCTGAAGGATGAGTTTAATCGTTACTCTGAATTCACACCGGAGTCTGTCCCATTTAGTTGAGCATTTAAAACATTCCTGATCTTTCTTTCCATTGGGAGAGCTATCCTGGTCAGGCTCTACCTGGAGTATTGTATCCAGTTCTGGGCTCCCTGGTACAAAAAAGACAGGAATCTCTTGGAAAGAGTCCAGCGAAGGGCTACAAAGATGATTAAGGGTCTGGAGTATCTTCTGTATGAGGAAGGGTGGATGAACTGGGGCTGCTCAGCCTTGAGAAAAGAAGACTGAGAGGGGAACTTATCAATGTTTATAAATATCTGAAGTGTGGGACACAGGGGGAATTGGCCAGCCCCTTTTCAGGGGTCTGTGGAGATGGGACAAGGGGCAATGGCCTCAAGTCGGAGCACAGGAAGTTCTGCACCAATATGCGGAAGAACTTTTTCACAGTGAGGATGACAGAGCCCTGGGACAGGCTGCCCAGGGGGAGTGTGGAGTCTCCCTCTCTGGAGATATTCAAGACCCATCTGGACGCCAACCTGTGCGACCTGTCCTAGGGAACCTGCTTTGGCAGGGGGGTTGGACCCGATGATGTCTGGAAGTCCCTTCCAACCCCTACAATTCTGTGAATCTGTGAAATGTTACCTGTATCACTCTGTTACGTGCTTCAGGCTCAAGAAACCGTCACGTTTCTTGCCGAATGGACAGTACATGCTTGTTTAATTCATAATAATGCCTGTGCAAAGGAAATTTAATATAAGTTATAAAGGAAGGTCAGATTTTCACATCGTTTTGAATGAATATTGTTCTTTTTTGTATAATTTAGTGAAAAGTGGAATTGCAAGAAGTTTTTATCATACCTTCAAAACAATGTTTTACTGGCTTAAAACACCACCATGTGTAACTACCATGGTTTCAGTCAGAATACAGTGAAAAGTTTTAGAAGAGCAGCTGATAGCTAGCTAATAGCAAACACAGCGCTATTTTTCTGTCATTCTCCTAAAAGTCAGAAAGAGTTTCTACATCTGTACGTTTACTGCTTTCACCCTACAACTGCAACTCTGCTCTTTGAAAAGTCTTTTTGGTTTAATGTTGCACTTGCGTTTAGCATCTTATTTCCATTCTGCTTGAGAAGTTTATTACTTTTATGACATGGGAAAAAGCTAATCAATTATGATTAATGTGCAGTTATTTCCACTTCTACACGATCCTGTGATTTTGTTACCACTTGTGTGGTTTTTACAAAGAATGATGAATGAACTTCATAATGTTCACTTTGGTTTCGGTTCTGATAAGCATCCAAATATTTTGATGCTTACTCAAACTTATCCAAAGTTTCCTAAGCTCTTGAGTCTGCAAAACTAGTCTGAACACTTAGGCAGAGAAGGGCTTTCCTCCTGAGGTTTCCAGTTGTTCCACTAGTGGAACCTGATGGAAATACCATGAGGTCAGCTTTTCTTCCAGTTGTTCCAGATCTTTAACATCTGGACAGAAAACGGAAGTGAGAAATCCTGGCCAGAAGTTGTATTTTAGGAAAATTTGGGTTCTAAAAATAGGTGTAGAATGACTAGGTTCTTAATTCCTCCAAACTGGCTAATTCTTATCTGAAAAAAAATCAAGAATCCAGAATTACAGATTAATCAGGTTAATTGATACCGGAAACTAGAGCCTAATCAGCTGAAGCTTTTTGCTCAGTAGAATTTGGTTATTTATGAAGCCATATGCAGGGCTAAATTAAAATTTGGTGACATTTTAGAAGCTTTTAGGGCTGAATATTTATTCTTATTCCAGCCAAGTATTTCTTCAGTTATGAGAGGTTAGTACACAGATCCTGGTGAGAAAAGGTTATCTCAGTTCAGTACAAAAAATACCTGTGTATTTTATCCCCGCACTAGTAGCACTGATAGCCCCTAGCTATCAGTATTACTTCTTTGAATAGCTCTAATTTCAGATTTAGTCTGTTGAAAAGGCAGGGGTCTTTAGGTGGCGTTGAACTCAGCATTGAAATGACTTGCAGCCACAGAGACACATTTTTAGACAGAAGAACTGGGTAGCTTAATGCATTCTACCCTGCTGGCTGGTATCTAGTAAATTCAAAGTATACTTTGCAGAAATGAATGATCTCTTTGATAAAGCCCCTGTTTTCACTATCTGTGATCTTCTGTTTACTGTGCTTCTTCCCCCATGCTTCCTATCACACCAAGAATGACTAGCTTTCCGTGCATATCCTCTGACTCTACAAGGTCTTGCTTGCCAGGTTTATCTTCCTGGCCAAACACAGACACCAGCTCAGATCAGGATGCTGATAATTGTTCACTGATGGTACCAACATCAACCTATGGGTTCTTTACAGCAATAGAGTGTATCACCATGTAATGTGAGCACTGCTCCTGAGTTCATTAATCTGAAGATGGGAAAAAGTTCTGAGGTTCATCTTCCCCTTGAGAGAAATGAAAATTCAAGAGGACTTAACACATGGGCAAGCAAGTACCTCCATCATCCTCCCAACCCCACAGGTGAGAAACGTGTTGTGGTGGTTTGACCCTGGCTGGATGCCAAATGCCCATTAAAGCTGCTCTACCACTCCCCTTTTCAGCTGGACAGGTGAGAAAATATAGATTGAGAGGCTTAGGAGTTAAGGACAGGGAGAGATCATTCTGCAATTAGTATTATGGGCCAGACAGATTCTATGATTCTATGACTCAACACAGAATAAAGGAAAGAAAACTCTCTGATTTATTACACTGCACACCCAGTGACACCAGTCGGGTAACGAGAAGTGCGACCAGATCACCTCTCCCTACCCCTCCCTTCTTAGCAGACTCAACTTTATTACTGATTTTACTCTCTTCTTCCCCCCACACTGTAGCACAGGGAGGGGCAGGGACTGGGGAAATGGGGGTTTCGGTCAGTTATTCATGAGTTGTTTTCCTTCTTAGCTGGGGGTGCATTCCTCACACTCTTCCCCACTGCACCGTGGGGTCCCACCCACCAGAAATAGTCCTCCATGAACTTCTCCAACGTGTGTCCTTACTGCCAGGGCACCAGCTCCTCACCAATTGCCTCAGTGTGGCCCCCTTCCATGGGGTGCTGACCTTCAGGCCCAGAGTGCTCCAGCCTGGTCCTCCACATAATCACAAGTCCCTCAGCAAACTTGCCCCGGCATGGGTCGGTCTCTCCACAGGATGCAGGTGACCTCCTACAGGGTCACAGCATCCTTCAGGTGTCTTCAACTGCTCCAGTGTGGGGTCCTCCATGGGCTGTAGATGGGATCTCTGCTCACCATCATCATCCATAGGCTACAGGGGGCCAGCCTGCTTCACATGGTCTCCTCCATGGGCTGCAGGGGCATCTTTCTCTCTGACACCTGGAGTGCCTCATAGCCCCCCCTCATTCTTCACTGACCTTGGTGCCTGCACAGCTCCTTACATCTTCTCAATCCTGTCTCTGGTGGCAAAAAGTAGCTGTTTGCAGTTTGGTTTTTTTTTTCCCTAAATGTGATTCCCAGAGGTGCTGATGGGGCTCGGCCTTGGTCAACAACAACTCCAGCCTTGAGTCAGCTGGTGTTTATCTCAGGCCTGTAGAGAGCTTCTGACTGCTTCCTGCAATAGCCACCCCTGCAGCCCCCCCTTCTCCCTCCGAACCCAGCCACGCAAAACTACAACAAGGGCGGAAGAACACCAGTGGTAGCATGATCCTGCTGGCTAAGGCTTAGGACCCCTGGAGTGCTGGATCTAGAGTAAGGAGTTGAAAAGAGGCTCAAAAAGAAAAAATAAAAGGAAAAAGAAAAAGTGATTTAAAACCTGAAATGTTATGTGAAAACCATCCGAATTAGTCTGCTGCCTAATCTGACTCTTGCTTTGCTTGAGGTCACAGACTTCACAGAATTTTATGAAGTGCAATGTGTGCAGGACTGCATATGCCATGCTCTCAGCACTTCATCAAAGACATTTCATCTGACAAAAAGCAAGGCATTTTAGCCATTGGTGACCTCCCTGACAGGAAATATTTCATAATTTAAGTTTTATGCACATGAAAGCACACAGAGAAAGTACCAATAAGGCAAACATTTTGAGTGTATGTTAGCCCCTGAACTGCTGTGCATACCTTCTAAAAATATATTAGCTACAATTCCTTTTATGCTTGTTTTCAGGAGACAAAGAAGTTAAATTCAAGAACATATATTTCAGTTCATTTATAGGCACTATCACCCATTACTAAGTTCAGTCAATACAGTCCTTCCAATTACCTTACCCTTCAAGTCCCAAGAAGCCCACACTTGCTTGGTTCTTGGTCAGGCCTAGAAACTGTGTGACATTTCCCCCTGTCCACTGGATGAGAAGCCTCTAAGAAACATTTCCTCAACCAGCATTCATCCAGCCCTGCCCAGCATACATGTGAAACTGCTGTTTTAAGACCACAGTGAAAACTGATTCTTCAGTCTCTCAGGAATGAGAACCAGCCCTGTGGGGATGTCATTTGGAGTGAAAACATCTCTCCAGAAAAAAACTGAGCAAAGATCTGCCTGGTCCTGTTCTCACCTCATCTACACCTGACCCAGAAAAGTAAGGCTCTTCATTTCTCAAACAGGGCAAAATAAGGAAAGAAGGGCTGTTTACAGACCTCTGGCAGACTCAGTAGAAAAGCCAGGAAGATAAGGCAGACTGTCCTCCAGACTGTAGAAGATGGCCTCTCCTGTGACCCAGCTAGGGACAAACAAGGCTGGCTTTGGGAAGTCTGGGAGCTAATGAAGTAGTCTTGAGAGAGGTACAAGACCCTCTGAAAGGACAAGCAGCAGGCTGTAAAGATTATCTTATATAAGCATAGCGAAAGAGAGTCCTTGTCTGCTATAATATCTCAGCAGTCTGAAGTCTTGAGTAACAAGTATTGGGAGCAGCAGTTCACATCAATGGTGCTACTTCACCTTTTAGATCAACGCCCAGACTTTGATCCATAAAACCAAGTTCTGGGAGCTCACCTTTGAACTCTCAGACTCAGCTGGGGGTATCTATCATGTTTTCACCAAGATAGGAGAATGAGCAGGCAGAAAGCCAGGAATGGTTGTAGAGTGCAAAGCCAATCTTTTTATTGCCCTTGGACTCTTTGACAATTCATGTAGTCTAGAATTTTCTTCATAGGTTTATAGTATTGAACTATTTATTTTAAGCTTCCTTTTTATAATTGTGCATTGTTTTCTTTTTTGCACTGCTACAGGCAATAAAGTTTGAGTATTTGCACTTCTCTGGAAAATAAACACAGGTTTTCCTAAACATAATTGATATAATAAGGAAGAAAGTTTCAAAACAAAAGTTCAGAGACAAATGTTGTTTCTTAAATATTAAAATTAAGTATCCAGGCATAAAGCATGATAATTCAAATTATTATTACACAAAATATTATTTAATGTTCTTATAAAATATTTTAAGAGGTCCACGCAATCTTACACCAAACATAAGGAAGCCATCCTAACTGCAAGTTTAAAAAAAATACATGAACAAAGCCCCAAAAAATGGACCCTAAAGAATTAATACAAAATATTTCACTAATCACCTGAGAATATTTATGAAACACTCTGGAGTATTCGTAGAATATGCTACGCCTCTACATAACAATATTCAGACACCACTGCTTGTAGTGCAATGAAAATAAGCACAAAGCAACATTGCCATTGCAGACATATGAAAAAAAGAATTAAAAGATCCGCTCGCCTTTCTGTCAGTATCACCCAGCTTTCCTCTTACTCACATTGTGCAAAACACACCCTGCAATGTGATGGGTGTTATAAGGTGGCCTGCAGCCCCTCGCTCTGAGACAGAGACCCAAAAATCACCGTAATCAACATACACAAGCTCTCACTCTTGCTAAACAGCAGCATGACACGTATGAGGTAGCAGACTTCTGTAGCTGTGCCAGTAGGAGTAGATTTATTTATTCAAAATTACAAAGGGGGTGTCAACACCATTCCTGTTTGTATTGGTTTTGAAAGCAAATACTCCTTTTTTTTCATTAGATGTAGGCGGGGAATTCCCAGTGGCTTGAACCTTCCGGTATCATCCCATGTTAGCATGGGATAACATGTCACGATGATTCACTACATTATGGAAGTAAGAATTACCTGTGTCTGTTGAAGGGATCATTGCACTTAAAAAGAATTTGTTGCAACAATTATGTTCAGCCAAATAATTGAACCTAAAAATATCTTCCTTGGAGACATAGCGCCTCTCTGACTGCTCACCCCATAACAAGTTGTTTCACTATTGATCAAAGGCAGATGTGGCACAGTGGGCTGCTGCCAGATAACGACAGGCATTTCCCCGTGAGCAGTTCGGCTGCTCTTTGCTGCTCTGCAGCTCTGAGACAGTCTCCAGCAACACGCTACTTCGTCATCCAGAAAACCTGCACTGCACATTATCCCCACTGGACGGCACCGGCATTTCTCACCAGGCGGCCATGGGTTTGAGTATCCAAAAGTGTCAGTGTTCCTGCTGCGCAGGGGAAAGCAGACTGATGATAGAGAAAGGATGTGGCAGCAAATTCGGAACAGAATTAACCAAGAAGCACCTCAACAAAAGCATGATAGGAGAAAAATACCATAATTTCCTTTTTTTTCCTTGATTCCCAGGTGCTGGAATTGCAGTGCCCTCTCATGCATCCCAGGTAGGGAAGGAAGATACAAGTTTCCACCATAGCCAGCAGATAAGCACTACCCATGTTACCACTAATCGCTGTGTGAACAGCAGATCGACTTCTTCCAGATGCTTTTCACTTACTCTGTGCATCACATACGCGGTGACTCCAATATGCCCAGGAGATATGGAGGTTAATCTTTAATTGATCTGCACCCGTACCGCGAGTCCAACGCATTCTAGATGCACAAACTTTGCCGAGCATGTGAGGTAAATGCAATCTGCGTGTGTGTAATGAACCCAGGCAGCGAGAACTTACAGGTTTATTGCCCGAGCACAAACCGACTGTACGTAATAGAACATCTTATGTGCATTGATACATTTGACTCCTCGCAAATGTGATACAGAGTTGTTCTACACAGACTTTATCCAGAAGCAGTGCAGATTGCTACAGAAAGCAGCGGCCCAGTTGGCTACAAGTATTGGAGGAAAGCTGGCACATACCCTTCCCGGGGGGCGGGGGGGATCCACAGGGCGGAAGGCAGCACGATACCTACTCAGAACATGGAGCTCCTAATGTGGAGGAAAAGCTGACCGAGTACAAAGCTGTTTGTACTGCCTTTGGGTCGTGGTTGGCCACCTAGATTTGGCTAATCCAGCCCCAGCAGTTCCTGAGCCTGTGTTCAGTGCCAGGAAGTTGTAGTGAATGCAAGCAAACAGCTTACCAGTTTTAAAGACTTAATAAAAATTGACCAGAATGAGCGAATATTAATGTTCTGTATAAAATTAATGAAAAATTTAGTGGTTTTCTTTATTCTTTTTTAAAGTAGGAACTCTGTTTGCTTTTAACTGCCATTGCATGCCGATAACTTCATTGAATGATTCACTATGCCAAGTCATCTTTTCCCATCCTTCCTAATCCTGCCAGCTCAGATCCAAGGAGTACTGTGAAGATTTTGGACTTCTCTTGTGACCTTGTGTTTTGCTGTGTTTCCCTTCCTACCTTTTCAATGTTTTCCTACCTAGCTGAAGTGCAATACTGTGCAATACCGAAGCCTTGTATGCTTTGGAAAATGGGTCAGAGATGTGTCACCTCACCTACCTATCTTGTATCCCAAATGTACTGTGCCCCGTGCATCTGATGACAAGGACACACTTTAAGCGTCAGGAGCTCCAGGACACGGTGGGGTGGTTTGTTCCCCGGAGGTGTGCAGGCAGGCCTTGTGTGCTCCTCTCGGCTGCGTATAGTGTGGTGGGTGCGCAGGGTGTGTTTGCACCCACCCACAGACCTGCTGCCACTGCGATGCTGCAAGGTGTTCTGTGCCTAGGAGGTTGTGAGCACGCAAGTGGGTAGTGTCCCTGGTATGTGATCTCCTCAGAGGTGGCCTGTGTCCTTTAGGGGTGGCTTTGGGCCTGTGGCTACCATCTCCTGGTGGGTATAAACGTGCCCGTCCACTGCGCACCCCTGGGCTAGCTCCTAGCCAGCGGTCGTGCTTGCGTGAAGGGTGGCATATGATGCCGCCCGGGGAGCGCCCCTCCCGGGGGTCGCAGGCGGCAGGGTCCCGGTAGCTAACCCTGTCCCCAGAGCGGCGCGCCGGCCCC
>VZTU01023260.1:39163-49514 GCA_013400835.1 Zapornia atra
CGGGGGAGCATCGCGGCGGAGGAGGAGTGGATTAGCGAGGTCCTGGCCGCCGCAGGCGGCGTGTGCGGGGGTGGGCGTGGGGGAGAGGTGGGCGAGCAGCGATGACCTTTGCGAGGAGGAGGCGAGGGAGGGGGTCAGAAGCAGAGCGAGTGGCGGCGAGGGAGGATGGTTGCTGAGACCCGGAGGAGAGCCGCCCCGTAATGTCACCATGTAAGTCTCCGCTCCGGACTCCGGGGCGAGTGCTGCGGTTTGCCGCCCGCGGCGCTCGGGGAGCGCGGGTAACTCCCACGGCTTCCTTCGTGGGGCAAGAAACCCCGGTAGATAGGCAGGGCTTCTCCCCCCCGTAGCAGGCGATGAGTAATGTCAGGTTTGAGCCGTACAGATAGGTAGGGCTGAAGGAATGGGGAAACGAGCTTCACGGCGGGAGCTGGGAGGGCAGGGCGATCAGGGCTGTGCCCCGTCCGGGCTCCCGGTCCACCGGCGGCCGCCCTGCAGGGTCCCGTGCGGCCGCTGCCTATTTCAGAGCACTGCAGTCCAGTTCTTGGGGCTGCTCCGGCGAGTCTCCCCGTGCTTGGAGCCAAGTGGCGAAACCCTCGGCCCCGCTTGCCGCCCGCTGTGATCGCCGGTGTCCCGGCACCCACCCCTCCCGGCCTCTCGGCTCGGGGCCGCGGTCTCTCACGTCGAGCAGCCCCATCCACCACAGGCACCATTCCCAGTCCTCCAGGTGCGGTGCCAGCAGAAGTAGGGAAAAAGGGAGAGGGAGGGCCGGGCCGGCTCCATAAAGCTACCCAGCCCCATCGCTCCTCCCTACAGCGCACGGCGAAGCAGAAGCAGTGCGGGGCTCCGCCGCCGTCGGGGGGCGAGGGGCGGGCGAGTGGCTCGGTCGGTGGCTCGTCCGTCTGTCCGTACGCACGCCGCCTGGCCCCGGGCGGGCTACTACCGTGGCCTCTGGGCGCCTTCCCCGATATGCTTCGGCTTTCCTGACGTACCCTCACCGAAGGTAAGGCGAGGTACTGAGCGAGGTTCGGGATTCGGCGTTTCTCAGCCGGGTGAGAGAGGGGACCTGTGTCCGGACTTGATAGAAGGGCTACGAGGGGAAGAGGGTCGGGTTTTCGAACGGTGCAACTAAGGCAGAGATGAGATCGAGCTCCTGAAGACCTAGTGTTGCAGTGCTACAGAGCTGCACGCAGCCGGCAGATTAGTTGCCTGCAGCTGGGAAAAGTTCATTTTGAAAGGAAAGCCAAGGGACTAAGATGGATCCGATACAGCTGGCACTGTTCGAATTAAAAGGCAGTGTCTTACTTGTTTCATCTCTTTCGATGAGTGTGATGATGTTTGCAAGGTTGACTGTAAGTATTACTTGCTCCTAATTATTCTTAACAAAAGGAAAGTTTTATGGGACATTGTGTAATTAATCTTTGAGGATTTTCGTGTCCCAGAGTTTAAAGGGAGGATTTCAGAGTTAAAATCGGCTCCTCTGTTAACCTGCAAGGACTAAGCTGAGTTGTAATCACCTTTCACTTGTCGTTCCACTTAGGAGTGATTAAGCTTAAAACCTTTTTGTTTACTACTTACTTGAGAAAAAAAAATTGTGAAATTGATGTTATCTTTCTTTTAATTTTAAAGCGTCAGCAACCTTTCTCTTAAATAGCTTTAGACATTTCAAAGACCAAGGAAAGTCTTGTCAGTCTGCCTGAGGCAGAATTCACATCCTACTTCGGGGAACTCTGCCGAAGCTTTGAACAAGGAAGATGGTGTGTTCAAATATGTATTGCATACTTTGAGACCATACAGTATCCAAATGAAGTGCTCCAGGATTATTCACATACTGTGTATATTTTCGTGTTAAAAGACGATGATGCGTTAGCTGGCTGCTGGCACATAGAGTAAAAGGTTTAGTAGTTAGATGTAGCAATTCGATCTTGGACTGTGTCAAGTTACCATCCATTTATGGATTAGATAAATTACATGTCTATTTTGCTCTTCTGGAATGAATTGTGAATAAGCTCATTGTGTCCCTATGTTATAGGAAATGAAAGTAGCTGTGGATTGGACTGTATTTAATTGGTAGCTAAAGTGCATAGCTGGTCATGTCACCCAGAGCCTACAATAGAATAATACAAGTCTATAGAAAAAGCAGTAGTTCTTCTATCAGACTCTACAGAACACCACTTTATAACTTCCTAATTCTTCTCCTTTTTATTTTTTTTAATAATAAAAGTGCTAAGATTGATTGTTGTGAGACTTTATCCAGCTGTAATGAAAGTGCCCCTACCATAGGTGTCCTAATAGACCCCAAACAAACTGGGTAAAATGTTGGTTTGTTTCTGTGTTTGACAATCTGCTATGATTTGCTCAGAGCTACTGGCTTGTTACCAGCTGGCGACAGAACAGGGCTTTTTCATTTAAGCTGGAACGAAATAGAGAAAGAAAACCTACTCTGAATGTGTTCACCATTTTTAATGTATCCAGGGTTAAAGACTGAAAATGCATATATGTTCTGAGATCTTTGTTTGATTACTCAAACTCTTGGTGTGCTTTAGTATGTTGCTGTGCTGATATCTATTCTGTGCTATTGGTGAACGTTAACTACAGAACACGTCCTACCAAACACAGTTGGCATTAACAGGTGATAAATATCTGCAACTAAGTTGTATTTTGGTTGGGCTTTTTAGTGCTTGGGAAGTATTTATCAGTTGCTCCGTCTCCTCTTCCTAATTGTGTGCCAATTTGGGATGCTACCTTATAAAAATACCAGGGATGGATTTTGTTATGGAAGAAGCCTTTTTGTTGGCAATGTGTTCACTGACTTCCATCCCTGACAACTTCTTGTGTGAACTGGGTTCATACAGATGTCATGGTGTAAGGCTGTGAGCAGTCAGGTTTCTGAATTTTGGCTTTTTGTCCACGTGAGATCTCAAGAACATTTATAGCACTCAGGTAGGTGTTATTCTTTGTAGCACAGATCTTTGAGAGTCCTCTCCAAAAGAAACAGATCTGACTCATGGTGCCTGCAATGGTGGAGTGTTTGGTAGCGTGCTGCTTCTTTGGTCATCCTTGTTTGATTTTGATAAATCTTGCTTATCGACTGATGTGTAAAGAAAATTTTGTGCTTCAGCAGTAGAGAATGTAAGTGAAGGAGATAGGCTTACTTTTTCATGGATTTGTTTGTTTGTTTTGATGGAGAAATTAATAATTTTTTATAGCAATTGTATAATTATCTAGGTTTTTTCACTGGGGAGAAACTTTATAGCTACTCCACCTTGTTGTTTTCACTTATTTATACTCTGGTCTGTTGTTGATTATCCATGTTCTTGAAATCTTCCTTGACTTGAGCTTTTTACAAGAGTGGGGATGAGGAAACCAACTGTAAACTAACACCATGGAGTACTGGCTTGTAAGCGTTACCGCAATGGAAGTAAACATGAGCAAATAGAAATTGGCCGAATTAAATAGTTCACTCAGACTAACACAGAATCTCAGATTCTTTAAGAAAGGCTCTAAGGGCAATGTGACTGAGTGTATTTACTCGAGGCCTGGGCAGCAGAAACATGGGTTATTTTTCTTTGAGTATCTCAAAAGTTGTGCCCTGGATTCTCCAGATAGCCAATGAGCATGAACTTCAGCTGACTTGACAGAGATCTCAAAAGTGATGATTCCTGCAACACACAGAAAATGCATCAATGTGATGAAAAGCAACACCAGATTTATGCTGAATTCATGATTGTGACTGTTCCTAGCCTGGTAACTTTTAACTGAGCTTGCTTGAAACAAAACCTAGTAATGCAACCACTTCTGCAGGTCTGCCTTGGTAGATTGTGCAGCAGGCCGGCATGCGTCTTGTCAGTAGCTGCAAACTTTCTTCTGTAGAAACAGCAGTACTCTTCTGTATTTCTGGTATGTCATGTTCTTTTCCTCAGGATTTCTGTGTCAGCTCTCTGTGAGCGCACATGCATGCCATATGTGTTTGCATGTGCCTGTAACCCTTTTAATGTCTTAAAAGGACTTCTGTTCAAAGTCAATTTTATAAATTAATGTTGAAGATACTGTGGATTTATGAATTCCATACATGGAACGGGAGCCATTCCAAAACCTCAGCATTCTGTTGCCTGAGATCTTAATAGGGATATTTGGGTCATTAAGTTGAAGGACAATAATTCTATTGTTTGGTAATCTGGTTATTTTGTGTGTCTGGCTTCATCAAAGAGATTCTTGTATTTCAGCGCCCAGTCTTTTCTGTGCTTGTCTTCAACACTTGTTAAGTTTGCCTTTACAATATCTCAGAAAAATAAATCGGCTTCAGATTCCTAATTTGATACAACTACCCGTAAAGAACTGAACTTCTTTTGTAATCAGATACTTGTGCTGTGTAACACTGCACTGAAGGGAAACTGGACCGATTGCAGCAGTCCACTGAAGTGCCTTTTACCTGGGCCCATTGGCATCTAGCCCACAGGAGTGGTTTGATGAACTACTACTTTTAAAACTGAAACTTTAGTTGTTCCTTTACAATGGTTTATCTTGCTGCATTAAGTTTGGCTTGTCTACATTACGAAACTCCCCTTTGGGAAGAAACAGAAGCTGATACTGGGAAAGGATTTACAGTTGCCCCCAGGTTTTACTGGCAGCTTCACAGGATGCCTGTGGAACAGAAGGAAGACTATTTTCCTAAGTTTAAGAAAATTCATTTTTTCTTGCTTCTGAGTATGAACTCTGTACTTTCTTTCACTTGACTCTGTAATGTTTCTGTCCCAATAAATAATACCAGTGGCTGTTCCCATGGCTCGCAGTACCTTTCTCTTTTCTGTATTTACTGTGCACTAACCTGGAAGACATTCATGTTCATAGGTGCTTCTTCATGACCATTCATTTGTGGTTGCTCTTCATATGCCATTGCAGGGAATAGACTTGTGGAATACTTTGGGGATTCGGTTATACTGAGAGAAAATCTCTAAGTAGATAGTATCTTACTGAACAAAAGCCAGTTATCATTGCCAAATAAGAGGGGAAGGAGTTGGTCTAAATAATGTGTGTTGTGTTTTATTACTTGTTGCTTGCTCTTGCTTGTTGCTAACTTGTTGAATAAAACCAGACCAGAATATAATGGAGCCCCATGCATTTTGGATACACTGTGAAAAGTTTGACCAACTTTATTAAGAGTCTGTCCTCTTCTGCCCACTGTGGAGGAAACGTTTTGGTTTAGCCATTAAATATGTTTCAAGATGTGGGAAACTTTAATTTTGGGCTATCACAGATAAAGATTTTTATATAATTGTTTCATTAAATAATAAAGGTGTCCTGACTTCACTACCAGCACAGATGAGCCCTTAAATTTTGGCAAGGAAAGCTTAAGGTTTTTCATTAAAGTTTTCAGCAGAAAATGTTGGGGCGATCAAAATGTTGGCACTGAAAAATATAGGAAGGCTGGTTAAGGGCAGAGGCAAATTCCCACCTTCACAGACTCAAAGAAAGCCCCCTACACCTTAACTCTTTCAGACTGTCACCATATGGGCTGCTGATTTCTTACTGAAACACCGCCCACGCTTATCTGCCCAGCGCTGGCCTGTCTTTGGCTTTTTTGTCTGCTAAGAACGACGACATCATTTCTGACCCTTTTTAGCAAGCTTAGAGACTTCTGTCTCTGTTTAAGCAACTCCAGGGCAATCCGTAATTGTCAAGTGCTACTTGATTTGCTGCTGGTTACGAATTTGACTAATAACAGTATTTTCTCATTTTCTTGGCTTGTTATAAAGCTCTCTGAATTCTTGCTCACTTTTTTTTTTCTACAGGATGTCTCATGTAAGTGAAATGTGGTGCTATCACTGGAGATGGAAGCTGCAGCACTGTCTCTGCTTATTCACTACATATATTATATGCATGCAGCAAGGAGGTAAGTCAGCAAATTATTTTCTTGCTGAAATAAATGGTACAGGAGCCAAAGTTTTAATGACTAAGGATTATATTTATGTGTGACTGAAGTATATACAATATAACATTTTGGGAAGGTGATGCATTGTAATTAGTAGTTGTGATTTGATGGGTTGGGTCGTATTTTCTGCTACTGCTGAATCTTAATTTTTTGGGGTTTAAAATTTTTGCTGTTATTAATTGTTAGTATATTTTTCTTTCAGTTTGTTCTCTGATTTTATTCCCCCCCTTTTCATTTTACCTTGTTAATACCTACCTCTTCTGTGAATTTATTCTGATTTTTGGTATACTGCAAGTAACCATGTAGTTCTTCCATTTTCCACAGTACTCTGTGCCTGTATATTATGCATTCAGTAACACTTCACTTACTGCTCAAAGCTGTAAAATAACTGCATCATGCTTGTTATTTTTAAATGCTTTTATGATTCAAATAATAGAAACATCAGGAAGTTATATGTACATAAAGTAAGCATACATTGTAAAGAACAATCAGTTTAAACTTAATCTTGGCCTATAGTGATACTTGAGTACAGAGTAATGTAACATATTCTGTTTTCTTTAAACATATGAATGGGAGATTTCATTTAGTAAATGTCTTTTCCTAACCACTAGAGTGCAAAATATTTTAGGAGCTCAAACTGCTTTACTGGAAAAAAAAAACCTTGGAGTTTATTCTGGAGCATATGAAAATTTTGGAGCAACTTCTAGTGCTCAGCTAATTCCGTATCAGATGGGTAGTTTTGTTGTTACAGACTTGCCATTGGAAAAAGCATGGTTTATATATAGAAGGAGTTTCTAGCTGCTTTGATTATGCTTTTTCTCTAAATAAAAAGTGCAGGGTTTGTTGTTTTGTTTTGTTTTTTAAACTGGCACTTTTTATTTAGAGAAAAAACAATGTAGTAGCTGTGCAGTAGCAGTTTCCAGCTTCATGTCCCTTTAATAGGTGTTTTCCATTTCCATTAAATTATGTAGCCAGAAATGTATTTAGGACTCAACTCTCAGCCCTGGCTTCATCAGTGACAGCCTTTGTGTCCCTGTGTTCCTCAGCCACGCAGCTGCTGTCTTCAGCATGAAGAAAATCAGAAAAACCTGCTTTAATTTACATCTGCTGCGGGCTATTATCTGGTGACAAGAACATTAAGACCCAAATTAGTCTCTGCTTCTTCCTCTTGATAAAAGTTTAGGTTTTGAAAGTGCAAGTGGTGCAGCAAGAGTAAGTCTTGTGAGCCAGAAGGTTCTAGCCAGTATGCTGTGAGAACAGAGAAAGCCAACTACAAGCTCATCTGTGCATTGAGCTAATCTCAGCATACCATTGCAACCTCATCTAGGTGATCTTGCTTTAGCAGTCTGGAGACTAGATGAATCTCCAGAGGTCCCTTCCAGCCCCTGCCCTTCTGTGACTTTGTAAATTGCTACCTCTGCGGGTACTGAACAAGTAGAAGGGTCAAAAGCCCTGTGCCAACGTCCAAGGTACGCTTCTACAAAGCCATTTATGCCCCTGGCTAACTACTTATTTTGCAATAAAGTGTTTGGTGCCATTGGACTGGTAAAACCAGCCAAAGGGTTCTCGCTAATTTGAGCTGCTCTGTTACAGCTATTGTCCATTGCTTCTTTCTCAGCCGCTGGTTTGGCATGTAGGAGACTCAGAACCAGGTCTCTGATGAAATCAGAGCAGGGATCTGAACCTGAGTCTTACATCCCAAGTGTGTGCCCCTGAAGGGGGGGTGGTGGGTGGTGTCTGTCTTCAACCAGAAAAGATTTGAAATCTCCAAAACTTTCAATAAGCAGGAAAGACCTTTCCCTTTCTGCCTGAATGATGAGTAGATAAATAAGGTACAGTGGAAACAGCCAGGTTCAATAGACAAATGTTTGCTGTTTGACAGTGAAAGAGATCATAGGTAGTCTGTTGTTAATACTCAACTGAAACAAAAATGAGACGTTTACCTTGACAGCAACAAGGTAAAAGTACATTTGGCAGTACTTGCTGCTAGACCCTCAGGGTTCACATTTCTTTTTGTGTTGCTGTAAAAAAGCATAGGTTATGCTGCAAAACGGAGTCTTCTCATCTGTTCTTTTTAATAAACCAAGGCAGACAAGGTGGGAAACACTGCTGCTCCTGTGTTTTTCTCTTCTTAATAGGTATTGGTCTCTTTTGGCTGTGGCTTCAGAGAAGGAGTATCATAAAACCTGACATTCATCCACCTTCACTAGGGAGCCATGGTCTTAGAAAGGCTTTGGGGCTTACTAAGCTTTGCCTAGAGGAGGTTATGTGCAAGCAACAGATTGAGATGATCAGGTGCAGGTTTAATGGATTATTTAAGGGGCTATTCATAAGGGTAAACATATCAGTTATGCTGTGATGAGGAAATAAATCAAAAGTAATAGTTTTACAGTTTGAGTTCCAGAACTTGGCCTGCTTTCAGAAGCAAATCTTAGGAGGAGCATTCCGTAGCATAAAACTTAGAACAGGATGGTCTGTGGAAAGAATGTTCAGCTGCAAATTGATCAGTAAGGTATTGACAGGCAGGTGCAGCAGTGGCATGTAATCCCAAAATGCAGGTTTGTTACCTCAGAGTATGAGGGTATCAAGTAATGAATGGACTTGAGGCAGAAGAAAAAAAATCAAAATGTAATATGTATTTAAAGAAATAGATGTAGTGGGAAGGGATAGACCAACCTTTCTGTGCAGCTGAAAGGGCAAATATTTTGGGTTTAAGTTACAGAAAGATAATAAAGGGAGAGCATCTCATTGAAAGGTACAGATAGCAGAGGAACAGATTGCCAAGGAAGGCATAGGAATCTCAGTAATATCTGCCAGATATAATTTAAATCTATAGTCCTTTTTCCTTGGGCCTGAGAAATACATTAGGCCATTTCCAAATTTTCCTAATTTCTGTAGCACTTCCTTAAATCTTTGCCCTGCAGAATCTATTTTGGCTCAAAATCTAGGAAATGAGGAGATCCACTGGAAGCTTCTCTTCTCGGAATCTGAGAGTGCTTTTGCTGTGCCTGCAACAGTGTTGGGGTTTGTTTTGTTGCAGTGGTCTCAAGGACGCAGCAGAAAGTAAACACTGTTTGCTTCACGTGTCTGTAACCTCACAAAAAGCATTCAGTTTAGTAATCCCCTTGCTTTTTCGCTTTCATAACAAAATGTTTCAATATTGTGCTATCTCTTGATTTTGACTGTGCTTTTTCTGGTAACCCAGGAGTAGAACCTGAATTTTGTCGGTGACCTTGAAAGCAGATTCAAGTGTGCATAATTGCTTTCCAATTTAGTTTTCAAGTGCCTTGTCACTACTGGACTTCCAGGGTTTTGAACACGTTCGTGTTTTGAGGAGATTGCAATGTACTTGTACGAGTTTTTACATTCTTCTTTCATTAGTAGTTACATAATTATGTAAGAGTGAGTAGCCATTCATTTGACCACCATGCAACCATGCTTAAGTTTTATTCAGGATGTGGAAAGCATTTATTTTAATAAAGCCACGAGTACATTTGCAATTCTTATGACACTATTTCTGCATTATGATCCCTACTGCTATTATTTAGCCATAGTAATTCTATGGTAAAGCCAGAGTAAGCATTTGTCCTTTTGTTCATCCGTCAGTAAAGCACACTGCTGTCTGTAGTCGCATTTCCGTGTCCTCAGAGGCCTTGAATCAACCTCCAGGAGGTCATCCAAGAGTAAGCTCTATTGAAGTTCCTGAACTTTTAATTTCTTTTGTTTTGAATCAGAACTAAAAAAAGAAAAAAGTGCCGGTTTTAGTTTATCAAGAAAAAGGTGAGAAAAAGAAATAAAGCTGAAAGCAGGTCCTTCACCCACATGGCTGCTAGTAGTCTCCAGTACAGGGTCATCTCTGTCTGCCATGCTCCTTAATTCGGCCTGTGTAGATAAGGGAGGGATTAAAGTCCTCCCTTGTTTATGGGAGAGTTAGAGTGACCCTGCAGGCCCAGGAGCCTACTAAGAGGTGGGAAGTATTGCTAATGCCACCCGTGCTAGCAGCAAGAGTTAGTCACATCACCCTCTGCAAAAATGGTTTTATCTTGAATGGCCTGATTCAGGAAGTGTGTTCCTTCAGCAGTGGCCCAAAACTGCCTGCTCCGGACAAGGGCTAAAGATCCTATCACTGAGCAACGATGAAACTGTTGCCAGCACATTCCCTTGTCTTGCCATCCCTTACCATGAGCACAGCGCTGACCGATGCCCCCAAAACATGAACCCAGTCACTCAGCACAAGCCTCCCGTACAGCCAGGAGGCAGGGGCTGACGTTATAGCATTATTACTGGTGCTTTGGGAAACTTCTCCAGTGGCACCCCTGGGGTATGGATGGGCTTGTGTATATTGCTGAGAAGGGTAAATGGGGCAGGGTGGTGCTCCTGACTTGGGCATGGAAATTCATGTTTCTGAAAATTATGGCAAAA